>JANFOE010002291.1:185000-190418 GCA_025667525.1 Glebionis coronaria
TGATTTGAGTTATGCAAAACTAAATAAAAATGGTTATTGTAATCATCCATTACTTCAAAAGCATCAACTCTATGGTTTCGTATCGGATCGAACAACAAAGATATTTGATTTAACCGAAAAAACTAATGGAAACACACGTCTGGGTTATTGATACACGATGACAACCACCGACCAAAGACGATATTGAACATCAAACCCAGCGTCCCCTAATACGAACCGAACATGCATCACCATGAGAATGATTTTTGAAAACATGTATCACCATGCGTATGAGCTTTGGCACATATACCGACGGCGACAGAAGCCAAATGAGACGATATCTAACACCGGTGGAGCGGAGTCCGTCTTGAAACTTGATTACCGCCTAACCGACGCCGGAAATAACAAAAAAATTCGGTTGCCAAGCTCTGAATATGTAGTTGACGTCGAATGTGTAGATGATGAGGAAACAAAGACGCCTGTGACGTATTATTATGAAAAGAGTAGGGATGAGTTATGATGAAAGAGCCTCATATATGATGGATGCAGATGGGCGTCATATCTGAGAAAAAAAGATGTGCATATTTTAAGCAAATAGATATGTGTGAGATTTTAGCATTAAAATTGGACGAGTTTAAATACCGTAAATACCCTTTAAACCTATTTAAGAATTTCTTTAAATTTAAATCAGAAGTTTGTACACTTGGCCTCTTTTTATTGGTGCCTATTATAGTGTATTTTAAAGTGTTCACCACATGAACACAAATATATATATATATATATATATATATATATATCTATATATATATATATATAATATATATATATATATATATATATATATATATATATATATATATAATATATATATATATATATATATATATATATATATATATATATATATATATATATATATATATATATATATATATATATATATATATATATATATATATATATATATGTATATATATATATATATATATATGTATATGTATATATATATATATATTTATATATATATATATATATATATATATATATATATAGGGATGGGTTCTAGAGAAAACCTCATGTTTGTAGAAAACCTAGAAAACAAATTTACATGATAGGTTTTAAAACATTTGAAACTTCAGGGTAAAAAAATGAAATATCAAAAAAAAGAGGGGGCGGAGTGCACACCTCTCATTCTCACACACCCAACCACTGGTTTGTCACACACATACAAAGAAACGATCCTCACTCTCATTCTAATCCCACCACCGCTATAACACCGGGAACCACCATCTCGGTCACCACTACCCTCGAATCACCGCCATCATAACAACCACTAGACGCCACAGAGTGACACGCCTGCTTCCACGCATTCAGCTCCACACAAGCGGTTACACCCACCGTCGGCACCGCCACTATCGAGACGCCAGACACCGTTATACACATTCCACGCGTCACCACTTAGTACTCTGTCATCCCGAATCACTCTGTTCACACCTCATCAGGTATGTTTAATCTTGTTATAGAACTATCTTTTTTTTCAAATTTCACTCGAAATTAAATTATTTTTGAAGTTTTTTTAATGTTTATGATCATATCATCATCTTTTTTACAAGATATTTAATAGATTTGACAAAAAAATTGCATGAAAAACGTGTTTGTTAAAGTTACACACCACGTGTTTGATGAAATGTCTGAATAAATTTTTGTAACTAACATTCATTATATATGTTTATTGTTGAATAATATGACACATTAGAGATATTTGTGTATATTCAAAGCATCTCATTTGCGTGTTTATTAGTGTATTAACTTATTAAGGCATCTAATTATATAGTTTAATATAGGCTGATATATAATACTTAGTTTTTTAAGGGTGTATTTACATAAACACTGATAAAAAATTAGCTTACATGCTGTCTGAAAAGAATTTGTTTGCATCTGTTTGAGGTAGTGTAGTGCATTCGTTTGTATCATAATATCTGCAATAAATTCAGTTCAGGTTTACTATTTTTTGAACAAGTATAAGGTTTTTTGGTTCTATAGAATGGTTAGGCATCACTGAGAATGGTTAGGCATCCGTGTGTGAGTATGGTTAGGGCATCAATGATAATGACCTGAATCCATAAGAACCACTGAGAATGGTTAGGGCACCACTGAGAAGGGATAGACATCAATGTGTAAGTATGGCTAGGACATCAGTGATATTGGCTAGGGAATAAGTGGTTAGGGCATCACCGAGAATGGTTAAGCATCAATATGTGAGTATGGTTAGGGCATCGGTGGAAAATGGCTAGGGCATCACTGTGTTAGTATGGTTAGTCTATCAGTGAGTATAAAATGACAAACTTTGACTATAATCCAGCCACATGCACCAAAAACAAGCCATAATTCATAGAACAGTACAAGGGTCTTTTAAATAACAAGAGTGCTTCATTTGTTTATGCAAACTAAAGTAAACCGGTTTAAGGTATTTAGTGCATCTATTTCACGTATATATTGCATCCGTTTTGAGGTATTTAGTGCATTCGTTTGAGTTACATTAATGCGTCTGGTCTAAATATATCTTTGTGAAGAAAATGAGCCTTAGTGTGGTGAGGCATAGGGGTTGCATTAGGTTTTCTTTTTCTGTTTCATTCGTCTATTTCTATATTATATCAGCTGACATTCTAAATTGGCGACATGATTTCATAAGACTTGCATTTGTACAAGCTGACATGAGTAGTCTTTTTTAGTGCAGTTATCTCTTTACATTCATATTAGTAATACTTATCAGTTATCACATACTCTGATCAAATGTAGAAAAGCTTACTACTCTATTATTTAATTTAAAATATGTTTTGTTAGGTTAAGAACATGTGTTAGGTTTCCAAACTAACTAAACAGTTAAAAAAAATACCTCAGCGTGTATTAAACTACTCTTCCTCATCTTTCTCTACTTGTCACCGTGATACACATATATAGCGCGATAATTACTCTTCTATTACTTAAAGCTAACTGGTACGTACGTATAGGGGTGGGATCTAGAGAAAACCTTACTTTCGTAGAAAACCTAGAAAACAAAGTTTCTGGGTGCGTTTTGAAACATCACAAAACATAAGGTATATAATGAAAATAAGAAAAAAAGCGGAGGGTAGATTTTGTAACATTTCCTAACTTATAATAATTGGGGTTAAAAATGATAAGTTAACCTAATAACGTGTTACAAACACGCAGACATCTAACCGCCACCACCACACCGGTATATGTTTCTCCGATTTCGTTCACCGGCGGCAAAGGCCACCATCACCACCACGCGTACGTCGTCTTAATCTTCCCTCCACATCAAAGCCACCGTATCAACCGCAACCAGCGTACACGTACCCAATAGCAGTCGCGAACACCGTATACAACTACGCACCTCCGTGATCAATGAATGAATCACCACCAACGTCACCACCACAAACAACCGTCATCGAATCATATTCTCCGGTCACCGTTCCGGCCGAGAGCTCGGGTTAATCCCCTAATCGAAATAAACAGCTAGGTATGCTTGTATTTAAATTATAGGATTGATTTGACCTCTGTGTAACTATTAAATTACTGATTATTGTTATTTTAATTATACCTATTTGGTTTTCGTAGTCGTATTTGAGAGTGAAGATTATTGTAAGTGTTTTGCCTTTCTTCTGAAGAGGTAATGGTTCTTATATAACCTTATTATTATTTAATTTACAAATCTCTTACAATCAGCTAGTTTGAGTTATATCACACTAACTCGTCTTTGGTTTTAAATACGGTCTCGCAATATAATTGAGAAATTTTTGGTTTATACGTTAACGAATTTTTTTTAAATACGTTCTCGTAGTTAGGATATCGCTTTGTTTGGATTAAGAAATTTGTTTTTTTGAACAATGTTTACGGCATCAGTTCAAAACTGTGTTACGACATCAATCAAAGATGTTTTACGGCATCAGTTCAAAACTTTTTTTACGGCATCAGTTCAAAACTTTTTTACGGCATCGGTTCCCAACTATATTGCAGAATCGGTTCCCAACTATATTGCGGCATCGGTTCCTAACTATATTGCGGCATCAGTTAAAAATGATATTGTATCACGACATCCGTTTTGTTTGTTTATTTTATGCATCATTTTTAATATTGTATCACGGCATCTATTTGTTTGTTAATTTAGTGCATCGGTTTTGATCGTGTATTACGGCATCACTTTGTTTTTTGGTTAACGCACCGTTTATATATTCTAATATACCCTCATTTGTCTATCGAAATACATCATCTATTTGTATCGTAATACGGCCGCATCCGTTTGTATTATAATAAATTGAAATCTATAGGTTCATCTTATTAGTATATTTTCTTATATAAATATGTCGACATGCTTGACATTTAACTGTTACCTTTATCTTTTTCTGGTGAAGATATCTTATCTGTGATGAACGTTTGTGTTTTATGTAGCATTACAGTGAAATGCCTGATATCAAGCATGTCATGTGAACACTCTGGTATTGAGCCACAGGTTTGTCTATTTGTTGTATCTCTTGCTTTAAGTTTTGAGTTTTATCTAGACCTAGAAACTAACTATTATGAATTTTAGTCTCTTGTCGAATTCTTTGGGACACTGTCAAAGGAGTGGGCACTTGAGTGCATGACGGATCTTTTGCTGCCAATCTAAGGGGCAACCTTCAGATAATTGTGTAGTAATTTGAAATGGTCAACTTTGGAATTCAGATTAAAAAAAACAAAAGCTTTTAATTCTCTGTGATTGCCATTTTCCACTTTGCTGACCATTGTATCAACTGTAGGTTGCCAAAAGAATACTGTGAGCAACTGGGCGTTAAATCGTGTAATCAAACTGTTTGAGCAATTTAAATCAAATGAAGGTCTTTACTTCTTCCTGGGGTCATATTTGAGCTCTAGGTAAGTTGATCATAACTAACACCTATCTATGCAAAACAATTGTAGGTTTACTTTGTTTGATGTGTACTATCACTAAAGTTTGTTCAACATCACAGTGAGGATCCTGAGATTCACTTCAAATACATCGAGGCAGCGTGTACAAGAGAATCTAACTTTCATGATGCTGAGAAAGATAAACTTTTTAATGGAAGCCAAGCTTCCTGATGCAAGGCCATTGATAAATGTGTGTGACCGTTTTGGATTTGTCCCGGATCTCACTCATTATCGCTATACCAACAACATGCTTCGGTATATCGAAGGCTATGGTCAGAAGGTATGTGGAATTTTGTTGTTCTCTTTATAATGGTTTGTTATATATACAGGGTATAATTCAATTAGTTATTGAATATTTGTCTTTGACCATGAACATCGATTAGTTATTGGGGACCTTCAAGCTAACTCTGTCTGGTATGTTGTTTGGTCAAATGACATGGAGAGTGTTACGTTCCTCAGCAAACATTCAATAATCATAGCTGATAAGAAGCT
>JANFOE010002292.1:0-36185 GCA_025667525.1 Glebionis coronaria
ACTTGAGGCACCAGTGTCATGACTCCTTTGTGAGGGAGTGATTTCTCGTGGCATCCCTTTCAGTTTTAGTTGGCCATTTATCAGTATTTATTAGTGGGGCGTATGGGTGCATCCTAGTTTATCAGTTTATAGTTTAACAGGTGAAGGTGGTGTGTGCTCTACATTCTTCACATAGGAGTTGATCCCTCCACCTAGTTTATTAGTTAGAGGTCACCCCTCTGACAGCATGACGAGGTCACCCCTCTAAGTATTCATGCTCACATTGTTATATTACATGACCTATATAAGCTCTTGGCACTTAAAATACAGTACATGCATGTTTTCAGATTTAACAGTTAGTAGTTCAGTTTTACAAGTTATAAACCAGGTTTTCCAGGACATACACAGTTTTCTGCTGCATCTTACATATCAGTTTATCAGTTTCATTTATATATCTATGTTAAGCTTAATACTTCTTATCATGCTTTTATATCCATTCACTGAGCGTTATGCTCAGCCGTAGTTTCTTTTCATGTTCCAAACGGCATGTACATAGGGACGCTCTTAGGATTCCGAGAGTATGTGCATTTGGATGGAAGCTATCCAGACTTCTTACTTTTGCACTCCATACATTACTTTGCTCATTTGGACATTGTTTAGTCCTTCATTTCAGTACTTACTTTCGCGTGTGTGAGCTTATGTTTGGACTACCGATGTTTGATTCCGGTATTTCCTTTATGGTCATTTAATGTTTTTAAGACATTTACCGGGCATGCTTTGATGACACGCTATAAATACACGTAACGGTCCACTTATCCAAGTGGGGTGTTACATCGGGTGACGGCGTTTTCTCTGGCGACAGAATGTTGCTGGGGAAAGCCGATAATCCCTAACGACATGTCCGACGTGGCACAAAGTCAGGAAGACATTTTGGTCAAAGTTGGACCAGAGTATCCCCATCGACATGTCGCTAGGGAAACTTCGCCTAGCTTTGACCAAAATAGTCTACCAACAAAATTAGCACAGAATTTTCCCGCCCTAGGTTTCTCTGGCGACATGTCGCTAGGATAGTTTGTTCAAAAAAATTACATATGATTAAAGTTAACCTTGTGGCCTAATTACTTGACTAACTCTTCCCCGACGACATGTCGCTAGGGATTAACTCGCAAAATGACAAAACCTTAAATGATTTAGCGAAAACGTTGGCGGGCTTTTTACCCGCTAAAGTATCTATGGTGACACGTCGCCAGGGATACTTCTTGTCAAAAATTAATATTTATTTTTTACTTATTATTTAGTGTTTTTTAAATATAATTATAACTATAATAATAGATGGGAATTTTCGTAATAAAAAAAACAAATGACTCTTACAAACTTTTTTAACGGTACCGACGGTTAATTTCTCTCTCTAACTCATCCGTTTCTTTTTCACCCCTCTCTCTCTATTAAAAACTAGATCTCAACTTATGGATCTCGAGTTTTTAGGTTATCATGATTTTTTGCCACCGATCGTTGCCTCCATTTTTTGATGGATTGGTGACGATCGATTTAGGGTGTCGAAGGTTGTTTTTCAGCCTGACCGTTGCCCTGGGTTGGTGACGGTCGTCGTTGAGTGATGTTGTTTGTTTTCACCAACGTCGTTGCCCCCAATTGATGACCATTCATGATTGGTTAAGTATTCTTATGGTGGCCATGATGATTTCCCTGTTGATGATTGTTGATAATTGGTTTTGTAACATTTTTGCCGCTGATTAGGTGGCGGTTCCAGTGACGGAAGAAATAGCAAAAGATTAACAGATTAAAGATGATATTAGTTTTTGAAAAAATAAGTTTTTTTAGACTTATTTCACATCTTTTTTTTATCAATTTTGAAGCAAAATTTAAGTTAACAGATTCGTTGATTGGGGCTGACACCTTTTATCTTAGGTAAGTTTATGATAAACCATTAATTTCTCGATTTTGCGCCCTTGAATTAATGTATTCATCGAAACTGTTTGAAAATTTTATGTTTCTTACTGCCTGCCTATTATGTATTGTGTTTTTATAGACACGAATGTGTAACTATTTGGTGTATCAAGAGTTTTCTATGATTTGTTACAATAACATACGAGTTTGAAAAAAAGTTTGCCGATTTCAGTATTGTAATGTGATTATTAGTTTAGCCGAGTTTATTTTTACGCTATGATTTTTCTTAATATTGGTTATATATGATTGATTTATATAGAAAGGCGAGCATGACTTTTGTGATGGATGATATCTAAAGGGTTGTTCAGGAAATGACAACAGTTTTATGGGGGTATTAGCTTTTGATATTTACTTTTATTAATTCAGAATTTGTGTTGATTTTGGTGGACAACTACTGATTTTGATTATACTAAAATAAATTTGATTATGATGGTTCTGCAATAGTTTTATAGGGGTATTAGCTTTTGATATTTACTTTTATAAATTCAAAATTTGTGTTGATTTTGGTGGACAACTACTGATTTTGATTATACTAAAATAAATTTGATTATGATGGTTCTACAATTCATTTGCAGGTAACTTATTTCTTTTTTCATGCACGGGATTTAAGGGTGGAATGAATGACGACATTATGACGAAAAGATCTATCCTTTTCAGCTTACATGTGAGTTTTATCCATTATTATACCATTGTAGATTAGAGATGTGAATTTTGATTGTGAGCCTATTTGCAGCTGTCGACAATTGTGGCCTCTGATCGTAAGTTACAAAAATTAGTAGAAATATCTTTCTTTACTTTAAAGAAGATTGAGATTATCCAATTCCATTTTTTGAAGTGCTATTTTTTAACAGCTATAATTAGTTTTCTCACATTTTGAAGTGCTGCTTTTTGAACTTTTTAAATGGGTGTTTGTTTAAGCTTATTTTCCCGGCTTATGGGATTACTGATTTTTTTGAAAAGTCAATAGAAATCAGAGTCACAAGGGTTAACAACCATGCTTATAATAAGAGTCTATGTGACTGTTAAAAATAAAAAAATTATGGATATGAAGTTTAAGCTAAATGCGTTGCCAAAAATAAGATGAAAAGAGATAGTAGAACGCCAACATACAAGCCGTATTTTAAAAGCCAATTTGGGTCTTAGGTTGTGGTAGACGTTGTGCCAACGTTCAATAGTTATTCTCTGTTTTGCAATGAGGAAGTGTTAGATTTTGATGCGTTTGTGAATGTTGGAACTTTGTTTGCTGGGGGTGGAAGTAAACAAAGTTATCTTATACAAGCTTAGCTTGCTGATTCATTTGGCCAATTTGAGAATGGTTAGTTTTGTTTACCTTTTTGTACAGTTGTGATTGGAAAAATCCTTTACCCGATTGTATTTTACCCCTTTGGTATAGAAAAAATTAAGGCAGTGATGATATTTTTGCGAAAACATATTTGTGGTGCCCAGTTGCCTGTATCGTGGCTGGGCATCCACATCTACACGGTAATTGCAGCCATGGCCGGTATTTAATGCAGGTACACCTAGCCTTACATTGTCATTTGAAACACATATTTACACATGTATACAAATACACAATGTGATAGAAACACGTGTCCAGACATAGATATCTGTGGCATACTAGAAAGTTAATTGAAGTGGCTTGATATCTAGCTAACAAGGCTGCATTTTAAGAGCATGTGTTAAACCTCAATGTTATTTTAAGTATGTTGTGGTAATAAATTGAATTTCTGCTTTTTGAAATGAATGTGATAGCTTAAGCCCATGTTGTCAGTATCTTCCTCTTATTTGTCCACGTAACTGTTACATTGAACACAATATCCCCTCCCCGAATTATTAGTTCAATTCAAAGTATATTTTGTAATATAGATTACTAAATTAGGGGTGCTCATCTTGCTAGAGTTTCGTACAGTTGTACCATCCAATTTTACTGCTTATATATTTTAAATAAGGTACAGATCATCTTGCATAAAATGTTCAGTTGACATACTTTAGCTTTATATGTTTAATCTAGCGTGGATGTATAGTGTCGGGTTATATGATCACAAAATCTTCTTCGTTAGGGTGTGTTCCCATAATATTCTTAGTTTGGGTCATGTAAGTTCTCTTACGTAATCTAACTTGGTTAAGTCATAGTAAACTGTTTTACCTGTCCACATTTGTATACATTTACTTATTTGTTTGAAATGGATATTAATAAGTGGTTTTTTGTGCTTCTGTAGCTCTTTTAGGAATATTTTTAATGTCGACCATTTTACGAATTGTTGCGGGACAATATATCCACTATTAGGGAATTACTAGACAAAAATTCATGGAGGAGTATGGAGTGCACAAGAAAATTATGCTTAAGCTTCAGCTATCAGATCTGCGAGATGAAAAATGCACCTCCTTATGCTTTTGTGATGAAGAATGCAAGTGATACGGTGAATAGGGAGGTGTCCGTGCAAACATTTGTGATGGAGATTAAAAGTTGAAGTACTTTGTCGTGATAAGTTCAAATTTTAATAAGTTTATTTTTACAATAACATGTCATTAAGTTTGGTTAGTCTTTGGATTATGTTGACACTTCTGGAGTAGTATATGTGCTTTTTGTATAGAGTTTTAACAGTTTGTGTTGCGTAAAGGAGGTACAAATTATTATTACGTTATAATTTTTTTATAAGAACACTATACAGATTGCCCCGCTGCGAAGCGCGGGTGTGCCCAACTAGTTATTATTATTTACGAGGCAAGGCGAGCCCGGGCGTTACCCCGGTTGTATCACGAAGTTGATAACATGACATTTTTATAAATATTAATTATAATGCATGTTTTAAGTCAATGGTTGTATACGATCAATGTTTATGGTGTGGTTAGTCGAGGTACTCGTGATAAGTGTAGATCAAGCATCGTATATTTTTATAGGTCGGTGTTTATGTTAATAATTATGTAAACCTTTTTAAAAATGTAACCTCGATGTCGGGACCTTGTTAATGTAGATGTAATGAGTGGTTTATATTGAGCGTTGTTTGCAATAAATAAATAATCACATATACGTGTTAAAAACGGGTTTAGACATTTTGGTGGTTACTTAATTTAAATGAAAAATATTTTTAATAATTGAAGGAGTGTTATTGTAATGTTTTGATTTTTAAGGGGGTTTAATAATATTAATAGACAAACAACACCACTGTATTTATGAGTTCACCATTTATCATTTATGGATGTAACTTGTGGCTCTTTGATGCATCGACCGATTGTTTACCGTGATTAAATGCGGCTTTTGAGTATTATAAATACTGCTTATGCTATGATTAGTTTAACCTAATTTAGCCACAATCTACATTTCATCAACCGCCTCACACCAATAATTCATCAATGGCTACTTCCACCAAACCAATCCTCAACGAAATTAAGGAAATTACTAGAGAGACCGAGATAAGCAAGTGCGTTAGCTTCTATATTGATCAGATGAAGACCCAGGAACAAATCTTTACTAATGTGTTGAGCACTCAGTTTGACAACCTCAAGGCTACGATTGCAAAAACTTGTATGTTTGTGGGTGAACTGGAGCGTGAGATGCAAATTGATGAGGTTGTTGATGCTATTGAATCTTTGAAGGAGCTTCATGAGAATGAAAGCAAGATGATGGCTACAGTTGTGGGAATACTGCAAAAGGTTAAAGACTCAATCAACTAGAAAGATGGGAACGTCAGCTTCATGGCTCTCCATGATGAATAGGCGTTTTCAATGGGGTTTTTTTTGTGTTTTGGGTTTGGTAAGATGGGATTAGTAGTATGTTTTATGTAATCATTCAATAACTATGTGAAGCTTATGGTCTGATTATGAAACTTAATGTTTTGGGAACAAATGAATCGAATATGTATGAAGTTTTAGTGAATATGATGGTTTTTAAATTATTGTGTATTGCTATTATCTTTGATAACGACCTAATTATACATATTCAACCTATCATTATAATGCCACTTTGTAGTATAAATAAGAGCTTCCGATACTTAGTAAATTGTGTTTTATATGCAAATATAAAGTTTGAAGGAGCAAAGTGAAGATATACAAAGAAGGGGCCTCAATATGCAGATAAGCCAAAGTTATTGAAAGAAGATTCTGGATCGCCCAGAAGTGCGGCGCACAAACTCAGAAGTGCGGCGCACATTCTCATCTCCAAAGTGCGGCACACTTTCGGAGAAGTGCGGCGCAATTGACCCCAGACAACACTATAAATAGAGGTCATTTCCACTCATTTTAAACACACCTCTCTATCTCAATACTCCATAGCTCGAGTATTTTAGCTCTCTTAGTAAATTTTCAGTATTATCCACTCCTGGGAGATACTTGTAACGAGAGTATTCTACTTTTCGATTCTTGGAGGAACGATACAATCGTGACACTTGTGTACTCATTTATTCAATCCAATCTAAGTATGATGTTCTCTTACTCTTTTCCAATTGTTACTTTGATTACTATGTTAGGCTAAGCTATTTGTGACTATATGGGTATGTGACTATATTTAGTGATGATGCTATGATATGATCCTTTATAAATGATTTCAAGCTAATGTTGTAGAACCATTTTACCACCTAGTTCTACAAACCATATTTTATCTAAGTTGATTTGTTACGATAGTTTGGCGTTGAGAAATGCAAATTGTTATAATAAGTTTTCTAACTTGTCTATGGTCATGAAACTTTGGTTGGAGAGATCCGCTTAAAACTTGATAAAATATTGAACTTATTGGCAACTTGTTTTGAGCTTAGTCGCTTAAATAAACATAAGTCTTGAATCAACCCAAGTAAATTGTGTAAACGCCGTTTTGACGAAAAAGGATTATCATGCTTTACCTACATAAACATATCTCGATCATTATTATCATCATCACGAACTTATACGAGCTATCCCATATTAGTCATACTTGTTATTATTGATATTACTTCAACTATTCATTTCTTCAATTATTATCTTGATTACCAAAACGAAACTAAGTCTCAGCGAATGATACTGGCTTACCACTACAAAGCTATATTACGAACGAACGGGTATACTTGCCCTTGTTTGTCTTCTAGTCCCTTGTTTTGTCTAAATTTTGTAATATAAATTTAAGACTTGCAAACGAACATCAAGTTTTTGGCGCCGCTGCCGGGGACTTATAATCATGTTTTGTAACCAAATTCGTATAATCCTTGAAGAAATTGAACCATTGCTACTCGTTTTAAACCAAATTTTTTTTTTCTACACTACAGAAAGTGCGCCGCACAAACCAAAAAGTGCGTCGCACTTCCTGTAGCGAACCAAAGTGCGCCGCACAAACCCAAAAGTGTGCCGCACATTTTCACTGAAAATAGCAAATACCTTATTGGATGTACACACGTTCATCCAGAACACCACCAATATCACCGTTACGTGAACCTGAACGTACCCTTAACCGAAGGCTACGTAGACTTCATCGCCGTGTACCTTTAGCTAGGAGACACGAGCAACCTCAACCTCGCATAATCAACCAACCTTTTGACAATCTTTCACAAATCCTATTTCTCACCAAACTCATCAACCATTACGATCCAATGTTGGACACCGATGATGAACCAATGTGGTCAGCCGATAGAGTTGTCGCACCAAATCCTAGCTCCGCAATCGTTTTAACTGAAATTGCAAACGATTTTGCAATCAAAAGGAACCACTTAACCCTTGTAAAAAATAACCAATTTGATGGTCGAATCAAAACTGATCCTCACAAACACATCCACGAATTCAGTGGAATTTGTAAAATGTTCAACTATGGAGAAGGACAAGCCGAAGTCCTCCAACTCAAGATGTTTCCATCATCCCTGACTGGAGAAGCCAAGTCATGGCTCGACGAACTTAACGAAGGAACCATTCGAACATGGGAAGGTCTTAGAATTGCTTTCATTAGCCGATTCTTTCCTCCTGCCCTATTTGAAAAACTCCTCGGAGAAATCTGAAGCTTTTCTCAACAAGATCGAGAAACTCTCACCGACGCATGGTTAAGAATGAAAGAACTACTCAAGAACTGCCATGATCATGGACTTAAAAAGGAAGGAATAATCAAGATTTTATATCATGGTCTTGACGATGCTAACCAAGATGCATTGAACGCCGCAGCGGGCGGAATTTTCCTTTACAAAACCCCTAACCAAGCTTACCAATTATTGGATGACAAAGTCCTACTTAAGCTTGATTGGTCCAAAAACCACAAAAACAAAAACCCACAAAAAATCGTAGCTTTTGCCGAAGGAAGCAACAACCCAACCGACACCGAGAAAATTATGGCTCGAATGGATGTCATGTCTCTTAAGATTGAAGAGATAAAACACAAAACCTGCAAACACTATGGAGGAAACCATCCTTCTAGTGAATGTGATGACGATGACACACCCATGACGAAGGAAGAAGAAGCCAACTTCATGAATACCTTTCATCGAACTCGATTTTATAACAATTATCGTAATCACGACCGCGATAATTGGAGATCAAATGATAAACCAAGTTATGATCGAGACGAAAAGAAACCCACTCAAACCGAAGACAAAAACAACCTTGAAACCAAAATCGACAACTTTATAGAATCTCAACGAAAAACCAACATTTTTGTTCGAGAAACATTCACTGACTTCAAAACCAAGTTCAAAACTACGACCAAAAACCACCAAGCTTCCATTCAAAACCTTGAAGCTAAATTTGATCGTTTGGCCGATAAACAATCAAATCGCGTTTCTGGTTCTTTACCAAGCAATACCAACCAAAATCCCAAGAACAACAACAAATATCAACCCCCACAAGCTTGTAACAAGCATGTGAATGATGTATTCACGCGGAGCGGTTTATCTTATGAATCACCTACCAAACCTACTCAAGTTACACCAATCGAAATTCCATTCGATAGTGATAATGAGGATGAAGCCCAACCAAACCACACCAAACGAACTGAAAACCCAACACCCAAGCCATATAAACCAATAGTACCATATCCACAACGCTTACGTAAGCAAAAGATGCCAGCTAAGTATGGTAAATTCCTCGACTTAATACAAGAAGTTCGAATTAACATGCCTTTAGTTGATGTTCTGGCTGGAATGCCAAATTATGGCAAATTTATCAAAGAACTTATCAAGAGCAAACATAAAACTTTTCTAAATGATGAATGTTCTGCCTTGTCCAAAACAAAGTACCACCAAAACTGGGAGATCCTGGAAGTTTCCTAATCCCATGTACTTTCCCTTACTCATACTCTTGCAACGCCTTGGCCGATCTTGGCGCAAGTATCAACCTCATGTCATACTCTTTGTATGCTAAACTCTCTAAAAACGTTTTTAAACCCACGAAAATGAACGTTCGACTCGCGGACCGTTCTTTCCAATACCCAATGGGGATGGCTGAAAACATGCTCATAGAAGTCGGAAAATTTGTTTTTCCTGTTGACTTTGTAATCTTAGAAATGGAAGAAGATATCAAGGTACCACTTATCCTTGGTAGACCTTTCTTACACACAGCTGATGCTATAATTAGAGTAGAGCAAAAACAACTCAACCTTGGAGTTGGAGAAGATAAAATTTCCTTTTCTATCGTCGAAGCAATGAAACACTCTTACTCTAATGACGATACTTGTTTTAGTATCGATGTCATTGAAGAAATCGTTGAAGCAGATTTCGACGCTCTTCTTGATGAAGGAAGCGAAATTTTGCATTCTATCGAAGGAACCATCCTCGAAGAAGAACTTTTTGTTGAATTTGATGCCTTCATAGCCGACCATACCGATGATGAACCAATCGAAAAAATCGAAGACCCATTTGAAACCATAACTATCGAAACCGATTTCAAAGTTAAGAAATCTGTCGAAGAACCTCCTACATATTTAGAACTTAAACCTCTTCCTGAACATCTGGAATATGCGTTTCTTCACGAAGAAAAATTACTCCATGTAATTACTTCATCCCAACTTTCTGAGGAACACAAAGACGATCTAATTGACATTCTAAAGAAGCATAAACAAGCCTTTGCTTGGAAAACTTCTGACATTCCTGGCATTTGTCCATCGTTATACAAACACAAAATCCAACTTTTGGATAACAAGAAACCTTTTGTTGAAAAACAACAAAGATTAAATCCTAACATGAAAGATGTTGTCAAAAAATAAATCCTTAAACTCTTAGACTCTGGAATAATCTACCCAATCGCCGATAGCCCATGGGTTAGTCCTATTCATTGTGTACCTAAAAAGGGAGGTATCACTGTAGTAACTAATGAAAACAACGAATTAGTGCCAACACGAACCATCACCGGATGGAGAGTTTGTATTGATTATCGAAAACTAAATGATGCAACCGCGAAATATCATTTTCCCTTACCCTTTATGGATCAAATGTTAGAAAGACTCGCTATAATGAATACTTTTGTTTCCTCGATGGTTTTTCTGGATACTTTCAAATCCCAATCGACCGTATGGATCAAGAGAAAACCACGTTTACTTGTCCATTTGGAACTTACGCTTATAGGCGCATGCCTTTTGGCCTATGCAATGCACCTGCTACTTTTCAGAGGTGTATGATTGCAATCTTTCACGATATGATTGAAGAATCAGTCGAAGTCTTCATGGACGATTTCTCCGTCTTTGGAAATTCTTTCGGCACATGTCTAAACAATCTCGATAAAATGTTAGCACGATGCAAAGAAGCAAATCTTATGCTAAACTGGGAAAAATGTCACTTTATGGTTAAAGAAGAAATTGTGCTAGGACACAAAGTGTCTGGAGCCGGCCTTGAAGTTGACAAAGCAAAAATAGACATGATCTCAAAACTCCCACCACCTACTAATGTTAAAGGCATTAGAAGTTTCTTAGGTCATGCCGGTTTTTACCGACGATTTATCAAAGACTTTCCAAAAATCGCAAGACCTTTAACTCAACTTTTAGAGAAAGAAAGAACGTTTGATTTTACGACGAATGTATTTCAACATTCAAAATACTTAAAGAAAATCTTATATGCACACCCATTATTACAAGCCCCAATTGGAACCTTCCATTTGTGCTTATGTGCGATGCAAGTGAACATGCCCTTGGAGCCGTCCTTGGACAAAAAAATGGTAAACAATATCATCCCATCTATTTTGCAAGTAGAACTCTTAACGCAGCCCAATAGAATTACACAATTACGGAAAAAGAACTTATGGCTGTAGTTTACGCGTTTGACAAATTTCGATCATACCTCGTATTGTCAAAAACAATAGTTTACACCGATCACTCAGCTTTAAAATACTTGTTCAAAAAGCAAGACGCCAAACCTCGTCTAATACGATGCATATTGCTTTTACAAGAATTTGTTTTGGAAATTAAAGATAAAAAAGGAGCTGAAAATGTTGTTGCGTTCATTTATCTCGCATAGTGAATGATGATTCTAGCGATGATGAAATCGATGATTTCCCCGATGAGCATATAATGCAAGTAAGTACTAACAATACACCATGGTTCGCAGACTTTGCAAACTATTTGGCTGTAGGTATTTTACAAAATGGAATGACGCACCAACAAAAGAAAAGATTTTTCTCTGAACTAAAAAACTACTTTTGGGACGATCCTTACTTATTTAGAATCTGTTCCGATGGAATAATCCGACGTTGTATTTCCGGATTCAAATCTAGAAAAATTCTCGATGAATGTCACTACAGACCGATCGGAGGACATTACGCCGCGAACACCATCGCTAAAAAGTGTTCGACGTTGGCTTTTATTGGCCAACAATTATTCGTGAAGCTCATACCTTAGTACGACTATGCAAAGCATGTCAAAGGACTGGAAATATTTTTAAAAGAGACGAAATGCCTCTAAACAACATCCAAGTCTGCGAAATCTTTGACGTGTGGGGTATCGACTTCATGGGACCATTTCCTAAATCTTACAAATGTGAATACATTTTAGTCGCCGTCGACTATGTATCGAAATGGGCCGAAGCTCAATCTTTACAAACAAACGATGCAAGAGTTTTTATCGCATTTTTAAAGAAATTATTCTGTCATTTTGGAATGCCAAAAGCACTAATAAGCGACAGAGGAACTCATTTTTGTAACAAACTCATGGAAAATATTATGAAAAGATATGGAGTGAACCACCGATTTTCCACATCTTACCACCCTCAAACGAGTGGCCAAGTTGAAAACACTAATAGAGCTCTCAAACGTATACTTGAAAAGACCGTTCAAAACAACCCTGCTTTTTGGTTTAAAAAATTAGAAGATGCTCTATGGGCCTTTCGTACCGCATTCAAAACACCAACTGGAACCACACCGTATAAACTGTTGTATGGAAAAACATGCCATATGCCAATAGAAATTGAACACCGTGCATATTGGGTACTTAAAAACTGCAACCCAGATCTTATTGCAGCCGGATAAAAACGTAACTTTCAACTTCACGAGTTAGATGAATTTCGACATCACGCTTATGAAAGTTCACGATTATATAAAAAACGAACCAAAGTTTGGCATGATCGCAAATTACGACAAAGAAAAGAATTCAAAAAAGGAGAAAAAATACTTCTCTTTATCTCGAAATATAAATTCAAGCAACCTAAGCTTACTTCGAGATGGACTGGACCCTATCTAGTAAAACACCAATATCCATCCGGATATGTTGAATTATACGGTAAAAACAATAGCACCTTTATAGTCAATGGACATAGACTTAAGCTCCACCATGAAGAAGAATACTGTAATGAAATCGAAGGAGAAGAAATTCCTTTCTTCTTAAAATAGATCCGAGTAGCCGAGTCTGGCTGAAGACTCTAAACTTAGCGCTATTCGGAAGGCAATCCGTATTTTATCCCCACCTTTTAACTTAAGTGTGGAGGAGGACCTGTAAATAAATAAAATCGTCCTTGTATATTATTGCATGTGTTTTGTTTTGTTTTATAGCATGCGGAAAATAGCAAATTGGAGCTCTAAGCTGGATTTATCTCTCGAAGTCCCGCAATTTTCTACTACCCCGGGAAGTTCTCGTTTCCCTTTGCATTTTTCCTATTTTTAATGTTTTATCAGTTATTACCTCGAGGACGATGTTCAACTTAAGTGTGGAGGAGGTGACAAATAGAAAAAATAAAAAATAAAAAATAATAAAAATTTCTCCACATGAAATTTTTTTTGAAAAATAATAAATATATATATGTTTTGTAAATAAATAAGTTTTTAGCAAAGCGAAAATCTTATTGATTGACATTATAATTTAGCACAAAATCCATTACCCAAATATGTGAGAAAAACTTAGCCTTATATTTCTCTATTTTGTGTGAAAGCCGATAATCTAGTATGCTTCAGAATTTATGCTTGATCATCATTTACTAAACCGCAGTGAGGTTAATTTATAGATATTTTCGAAAGGAAGCAAAATAAAATCACCCTTATATCATTTTAGTTAAGCTACACTGGCTTACTAAAATATGTGGCACTCGTACGTATGTGTTGTATTGTGTCAATATCCTTATATGTTATGCCTAACCACTTGTCAAGTTATAAAGCTTATGATGTTCTCTTTAAAAAAAATGTACGAAAAAGAAAGAAAAAAAATAGTCAAGTATTCTAGTATAGTTTGTTCTATGACTTTGACAAAGGCATATCTTTTTGATCCTACACCCACATCATTTATCACGTTTTTCTTCTTTGAAAATTTATCTGGTGCTCACGCCGCAACGGTTATGTTTATGTGTCATGTACAAACCTATGGTAGCTATCTATTTTATGTCCGAGCTAATTGAGTGTTATCTTACATTTACCCTTTTGTGAGTGACATTTGCGTGAACATTAAAATCCAAACACTATCCATGTGAGGTGCTGAAGTTATTTTGTCATTTGCTTTTGCTATTCATAAAAATTAAATCATTTTCCTATCATACTTCACAACACTCAAAAGCATTTTAAAATTGAATTTTTTTTCTCGCTTTGATTGCTTGAGGACAAGCAATAGCTAAGTGTGGAGGAATTTGATAACGACCTAATTATACATATTCAACCTATCATTATAATGACACTTTGTAGTATAAATAAGAGCTTCCGATACTTAATATATTGTGTTTTATATGCATATATAAAGTTTGAAGGAGCAAAGTGAAGATATACAAAGAAGGGGCCTCAATATGCAAATAAGCCAAAGTTATTGAAAGAAGATTCTGGATCGCCCAGAAGTGCGGCGCACAAACTCAGAAGTGCGGCGCACATTCTCGTCTCCAAAGTGCGGCGCACTTTCGGAGAAGTGCGGCACACAATTGACCCTAGACAGCACTATAAATAGAGGCCATTTACACTCATTTTAAACACACCTCTCTCTCTCTCAATACTCCATAGCTCGAGTATTTTAGCTCTCTTAGTAAATTTTCAGTATTATCCACTTTTGGGAGATACTTGTAATGAGGGTATTCTACTCTTCGATTCTTGGAGGGACGATATAATCGTGACACTTGTGTACTCGTTTATTCAATCCAATCTAAGTATGATGTTCTCTTACTCTTTTCCAATTGTTACTTTGATTACTATGTTAGGCTAAGCTATTTGTGACTATATGGGTATGTGACTATAATTAGTGATGATGCTATGATATGATCCTTTATAAATGATTTCAAGCTAATGTTGTAGAACCATTTTACCACCTGGTTCTACAATCCATATTTTATCTAAGTTGATTTGTTACAATAGTTTGGCGTTGAGAAACGCAAATTGTTATAATAAGTTTTCTAGAACTTGTCTATGGACATGAATCTTTGGTTGGAGAGATCCGCTTAGAAACTTGATAAAATATTGAACTTATTGGCAACTTGTTTTGAGCTTAGTCGCTTAAATAAACATAAGTCTTGAATCAACCCAAGTAAATTATGTAAACGTTGTTTTGACGAAAAAGGATTATCACGATTTACCTACATAAACATATCTCGATCATTATTATCATCATCACGAACTTATACGAGCTATCCCATATTAGTCATACTTGTTATTATTGATATTACTTCAACTATTTATTTCTTCAATTATTATCTTGATTACCAAACGAAACTAAGTCTCGGCGAACGATCCTGGCTTACCACTACAAAGCTATATTACGAACGAAAGGGTATACTTACCTGTGTTTGTCTTCTAGTCCCTTGTTTATCTAAACCTTGTAATATAAATTTAAGACTTGCAAACGAACATCAATCTTGAACCAAATATATATGCATGTGTTGTGATGAGCAAGATGGGAAAGATGAATTTATCAGTCATAGTTTCTACAATAGGTAGGATAAACTTGAATAACAGTAATATAGGTATTTTTTTACAATTATCGTTTTCTCCTCGACTCACTCGAATTGATTTCCAATTTTAAACGTAAGATTAATTGTTTTCGGTGAATAAAACTTTTAGGTATTTAAAACTAAAAACTATTAAACCTAATCAAAAAGAAAATATTTAACTAAATATACTTAATTAAAACTAATTAAACTATTTTAAACTTTTTAAAAATTAAGTCTAATATAATTAACTAAACCCTTACTATTTAAAATTTAAAACTAATTTATATTTAAAACTAAATTAATTAAAAATAAAAAGAAACTAATTTGTAAAAACAATTTAAGTATTTTTATATAAAGCTAAATTAATTAAAAAACAATTTCAAAATTCTAAAAGTAATAAAAGTATTTATTTTGTTTATTTTTTAAACTTTATAAATGAAAACTTATAAAAAACTTTTTATTAAAATTTAACTAAACTAATATTTTGTATTTAAACTAATAATCAAAATTGACAGCTAATTGAATTGAAACTATGTTAATTAAAAGGGGTGTAAATAAAATCAAAAGGTGAACTAGAACAATTGGCAAACGCGTAGGGCTAATGTACGGCAGGTCAGGCGTTCGAGACTCATTGGAGACAAATTTTGCTATATTTTTAGAATTTTTATTTTTGGCAGTTTAATACATACAGACCAAATGAGTCTATTGCATTTGGCAGCAATATTAGCAAAACAATAAAACCAAATAAGCACAATACTAAACAGAAAATAAGCAGATATAGACTAAAATATCAAAATAAGCAAATACACAGATAATCAAATGGACTGAAATAAGCTATAAGATCTAATAATCAATTTAGCAAAGATGACCAAACCAGTAAAATAAGAACTCAGAGCAACATCAGATAAGTAATAAATCCTAAAAAGTAAATAAGCAGATAACCTATAATAAGCAAATCTAAACACACGATCTGAAAAGCAAATCAAACCTAATAAACTAGCAGATCAAAACAAGAACCAAAACAACTTAAATCTATCAAAGCTATAAGCAGATTAACCAAATAAGCTAACCAAAAACGGATTAACCTGTCAAGCTCCAAAAAAACTTATCAGCTAAGCACTTAAGCAAATTTCAGAAAACCAATGATCTAAAACTTTCAGCAATTCAATACTTATAAATCAGCTAATAATAACATAACAAGCAGATCTAAACAAACTCAATATAAGTAAAACTCAAACTCAAACACAAATTAGCAAAGATTATAACTCTAGCAAATTAATAAACAGAAATTAAAACAAACATTAATCTAAAATTAACAAAAAGTTAAAAGGAATTAAACCTTGTGTCGAATCCGTTGAGCAGAAGGGTGAGCGCTGAGCCCCCTTTTAAAACGAATCAGACACCACCTTACTCAGATATTATCATCATCATCATCGAAACATCAACTCTCTTCGAACCAACAGTGTATTCGAACCAGTTTTATAGAACTTCCCAGTAGGGGAAATTAATCAACCACTTTTACTTTATTATAACTTTGCTTAAATAAGTTTTTTAATTATTATAACAAACTATTTTAAGAATAAATTGCAATAATACGACTTTTAATCAGAAAAACATAAGACACGAATTAATTAAAACGTAAATAACTTTTATTAATAATAATAATAACTGATTACAATACTTTTGAAAGGAAATTACATTTAATCCTAAAAACTAATTTTGCATAAATAAAAAAAAAATAAAAAATAAGGCACCTAATGAATTACAGAATGAGGGTTTTTATAGGCAAACCCTAAAAAACCTTCTTGATGAAACTTGGTGAGCAAGGAGAGTGATCTTGACCATCCATTCTTCTTTCTTCATTCTCTTTCATCATCAAACGGCTGATAAGACATCTAGGGTCACACGGATTTCCAGCATGTCATCTTTTGTGTTTCTTGTGTTTCTTTATTGCTGATGTGGAGTAATTTGATTGGAGGATGGTGAGGAGTGATGTGTATCCTCCAATCAAAATCAATAGAAAGGGCCACGTAGATGAGGACCAACTATCATGCTGTTCCGATAACCATGGGGATTTAATTCCCAATCGCGTGAATCACACGCTTCAAGCAAAAGCCCCAATTTCTTGTGTAAATTTGTGATTAGGGTTTTTAGGATTTGGGGTAAAAGTGGGTATGGTGTCTGCGTTTGTTTGAGAGAGAGAGATAAAAGTGGGTGAGTTTTTTCTTGTTTGTATCGAAACTAAATGTGAGGGGGTGGGTAAAAATTGTTTATTGAACGTGTGTGGGGTGAAGGGCTAGGAAGGTTTGACCAAGAAAACAAATGAATTAGTTTTTTTTTTACTTTTAACCGTCCACGTTTAGGTCTTTGGGCTTGTGGCCCAAAATATAATTCCTTCCGTCTTTATTTTTGGACAACAATTGGGCTTCAATCCGTTCCTTAGTATTAGTTATTGGGCTTTTGGATCAAAAGTAAATAGTACTCTTTCCATAAATGGTCTTTTAGGCCCATTGAGTAAATGTGGGACCCACTTGGCCAAAAATCTTTCATAAAGTTAAATCCACTAAAAACGAGCTCGATTTTGGCTTCCTTGTTCTTTTCTTTGAACTCGTGTCGAATTTGCCGGTTTTCGTGATCTTTGGCACACTTTTGGTTCTTTGACTTTGTCTTCGTCTCTTTCTTGGACTTTTCTTCAACATTTGACCGTGAAATCCCGTGTTTTCTTTCCTTTTGATATTTTGTACCTATTTCACACAAAAACACAAAACCACGCGTAATTCCGACTTTTACGATACTAAACACATGATTAGGTCTTGTTTTTCCTTGATTTTAGTGGCAAAAAGATAAGTGTTTACACACTTATTAAACAACATTTGGGCGAAATTTTTTTATTCAGCATCAAGTTTTTATGCAATACATTACATGGAATAGATGGTAATGTGAACAAAGATTGGCTACATGCCTACTTTTTATTATCAGCATAAGTCTTCTGGATACACATTGCACGCTATGTAGGAACGTCTTCAATATCCATTAGCTTCCGTCGGATATATTTCCTGCAATAGTCGTCATGCTTATGTAGGTTAGTGGAAGGAACATTTGAGATTTTCCCCATCATACTTGATGGCAATAAGATTCTTTGGCCAATCGATTCAAATTTACTCATATTGACTTATGTTTTAAGATTCAATATGATTGAGTTATTTATAGATAGACAAAATACAGAAAATTGAAAGTAACCGAGATTAGTAATATGAAAAGTTATTTTGATTGTATTGCTAGAAGTTGTATATTATGTAACTAAGATAGTAACTACAATTGGCTGCCCACATACTCACATCATGTAATATCAGTATGTAGTTGCAAAGAGTTTTAGGTTTTAAATATGTTGATAAGTAGGTATTAGTTGGTGGTATAAATCAGTGGGTTATGCAAGGACTTGGCTAAGAAATGCATTCAGGTCACTGAAATACTTAAGCAAAACAGTCACAAGCGAGTTGCGCGATCTTTGATGAGACTGATGTATCATTATACTAAATCGGATAATTATTATACATGGAACTTTTGTAGTTGCCATGTGTATTACAGTTGATTATTCGGATTTCTATACTCTTTGTGTAAATTTTGTGTCCTAAAGTATGAGTATTGTCATTGAGTGTTACTGCTTGCTGAGCAGCACTGCACGCTTACTTTACGTGTTATATCCGTAAGAATACATAAGTTATATCAGCAACCTAACTTATCTGTGACGTTACCTTGGTAATCTTAGTTAGGAAATGTTTAAGATGATATGAATATTTGTTTTAACATGGTGTTTGGGTTTAGTCTAAATAATAAGTTCATATTATAAGAAAAAGACAAAATTAAACAAACATCCAATTTGAGGGGTCTATTTAAAAAATGCGTATGATTAACTTTTATTTTCATGTCCACCACAAACTGTGTAAAACCCGCATGCTTTTACCATGAACAGTACATATATAATCGTACGTACATGATTAAAACTTTCCTTTTATAACACGTTTATGTTTCACGAATAGTAATTACAAGTATTACGAACGTGTTATTAAACGATAAGTATTTAAGCATATTAATACACGATAACTATTATCAACAATAATTATAATCACGAACATGAAAACATGAACGTAAATAATCACGAACATGAAAATCATGAACGTAAATAATCATGAACCTATTATTATGTATTTACGTAATATTTATTACAATTACGTATAAATATATATTATAATACGAACGATAAATAAATAAATCACGTAAACACGAACACGAGAACACGTAATATTTAGAACACAAAAAACATCGGGTTTCCCCTTGTGGGCCCCACCTAGCCGCGACATGAAACAAAAGGAAGGGGCCAAGCCCACTTTAAATTTTAACTAACTATGAAAAAGGGAAAAATATATTTTTATAATACAGAAGATTAGAAAAATAACAAAACCTTAGCTCTTTTTGTTTCCTCTCCTTGGCCGCCGATTTTAAACACCACAAGAAGGGGTGTTTTTGATTTTTGGTGATCCAATTCTAGCAAGATCGTTCGTGTTATCATTCCTTTTTGTTTCACGGATCGGTAATCCTTAAACCTTTTCTTTTTAATTATTTATTAGATCTAGAACACATGAAATCAAGAGTTTACTAAAAAAGTTAATCAAACATGTAGATCTAATCATGGGGGTTAAAAACATGGGGTTTAAGGGGTGTTTGGTTCGGCCGACGCACACAAACCGAGAGCCGAAGCTCTCGGTGTCCCACGTGTGACCACAGCCGAGACCTTCGGGTCTCGGTGTTGGCTTTGTGGCTCGGCAGCAGGCAAAACAAGGGACCCCGACGCATGTTGGGGTTGGCCTTATGGTTTGGGGGTCTCGGCTGAAAAACAACAAGGGCACCACCGGCTTAAGCGGTGGCGGTTTGACTCAAACAGTGGCAACCGACCAAGCCGGTTCGCCACTGTTAAGGGTGGTTTGTTTGATCTGGTTCAAGGGTAAACACGGGCCGGTTCACGACATGTTTAGATTTATAACACGGGTTCGGTTCATGACTTATTTTTACAAGTTAATTATTTTTACAAGTTAAATAATTACAAGATTAATTAAATTAATTTAACATGTTATATAATTAATTTAATTAAGACATGACTTAGGTTATAATATTATTATTATTAATACATGATTTTAACCTAAGTATTTTATTAGTTAATTTAGACTACGTAATTAATTAATTATTAAAACATGACATGTAATTAAGTAATTTCCATGACTTACGTTATATTAATAATAAATATTAATACATGTTTTAACCTAAGTATTATTTACACTTTAATTTAATTAAATCATGCTATAATTAATTAAATCTTATAACCTATAGTTTATTTAATTTACATATATTAATTAATAAACTATACTATATATCACATGACTTAGAATATTAAGCAGTAAAACTTAAGCTTATATTATTAGCTTTATAATTCAGCTTATTTCTAAATATGGAAACTTTCTATTTTTAGAAACTTATTTATTTTAAGCAGTGAATCTTTTTATGGAAACTTTCTATTTTTAGAAACTTATTTATTTTAGGCAGATATTCTATTTTTGGAAACTTTCTATTTTTGGGAACTTTCTATTTTTGGAAACTTTCTATTTTTGGAAACCTGCTATTTTTAGAAAGTTACTTATTATTACACAACAAGTATAATAATACAAGAAATACAAGTAATACTTAATCAGAATATCCAGAATACATGATAAACACAGCATAACGTTAAGATCAGTAAAACATGACATGAACATATAAAACAAGCTAAGACATGATATCAAACCAGTTACGTACTCAGTAATCAGAATACTTATACACGTATATTATTTATGTAGCATTAGTGATATTGAAGTAGGACTCTCTTCCGTTCGTCTTCTTCGTTCACTGGACACAAGGTAAAGATTCCCCGTCCTTTCAGTATGAACATTCTTCCCTTATTAGGATTTCCCCGTATGCAGCCAACTGTTTTCCCAGTATATGTTTTATATGTTTTGATTTACTTATGTTTAATTAAATTCCTAAGCCATATACATGCATGACCAGTTTCACCTAGTTATAGAGGTACCATAACCATAACGCTAGAGGCACAAGTGTTATGACTTCACCATGGCGGAGTGATAGCTCGTGGCGTCCCTTTTAGCTTTTGGCCATATTATTATGTTATCATGTGGGGCGTATGGGTGCATCCTAGGTTACATGTTTTTACAGATTATTCAGGTGAATGTGGTGTGTGCCTTGCATCCTTCACAAGGAGCTGATCCCTCCTACCCAAACTTATATTAATTAGAGGCAGCCCCTCTAATTGCATGACGAGGTCACCCCTCCAAGTATTCATGCACGTTGATATTTCATGACCTATATTGGCTAATGGTAAACATGTTAAACATATTTTATTAGATAAACATAAGGCTTTTCAAACTATAAAACCAGTTTTACTAAGTTACGTCAGGTTTTCCAGGACTTAATCAATTCCGCTGCTATATGTTGTATATGCTTATGTTATTCATTCTATGCTTGTATATCCGTGCACTGAGTGTTATGCTCAGCCCTTTTCCTTTCATGTTCCCAAAGGCAGGTACTCAGGGACGCTCGTAGACTTTAAGCGTACGTGCATATGGAGTGGAAGCTTCCTAGCCTTAATTACTTTATGCATTTATTGATACTTCTGACACTCATTTCGATGGACACTGTTTAGTCCTTTTCATTTACAGTACTTATGTTTGTGTGTGATGAGCTTTACTTTGGGGTACCGATGTTTGTTTCCGGTATTTTTCCTTTATGGTCATGTAATGTTTAAGACATTTATTCTTGTATGTTTTGATTACACGCCATAATCACACGTGACATTCCATTTACCAAAATGGGGTGTTACAATTATGGTATCAGAGCCAAGGCTTCGACTTGTAGGCTCTCAAAACATGACCTGTGATTAGTGGGTAGTCACTATGGTCTTCCTAGAACTGACAGTCGGTTTTCATGCATTCATCGTTTTCATGCATTCATATATATGTCATTGTCGCAGATTTATGACTAAGTAATGGTTGGTACAGGACTGACCCTATTTAGTCACATATGTTTTATCGAAACTTTTAACTTTAGGACCGACCCATCGGCGTCCCTTTACCATGTCTTTTGTTTTGAGTGAACTAACCATGGGCGTTCACTCTCGCGCATATAAAAGTTTTCATAAAACTGCATCATGCATTCATGTACTAGTTTTCCTGCATAAAATTTTTCTCATGATTTATTGGTATAATTTTTTTCATGTATATATTTTATGTTTTGATCAGTTTAATCATGTACTTTTAAGTTATACTGTCAGATGGTTCTCACACACGAGCAAGAACAACTCAATGCAGCAGTCCAAGCTGCAATGCAAGCTATGCTTCCTCAGTCGAGGAACGAAATCAGGGCTGAGGTGTAGGCTGCCAACAATCAGCAACAACAGCCAATACCTCCTCCTCCTCCAGCAACATTGGTCACATGGTTGGAGAGATTCAATAAGCTACGCCCTCGATCATTCGAGAAAACATATAGCCCTAGTGAAGCAATGGGCTGTGACCCCGTCTTCAAGTCGAGGTTGGCCTATTACCGGTTCGAAGGTGATGTGCTATCATGGTGCAAGGCACTGAAGCAGTCTGATGGAGGTGATGCTTAGGTGGCTGGTTTGACTTGGG
Source organism: Glebionis coronaria (assembly GCA_025667525.1). Lineage (NCBI taxonomy): Eukaryota > Viridiplantae > Streptophyta > Magnoliopsida > Asterales > Asteraceae > Glebionis > Glebionis coronaria. The sequence goes on from JANFOE010002292.1 coordinate 22,931, forward strand.
CTCAGTTCAGGGATTTGGTGATGGGACAGTTCTTTCCCAAGGCTGAGCAAGACAAGTTGAAGATAGAATACCATAGAATCAGACAGAGAGCTGGAGAGAACAACAACGAGTTCATGCATCGCTTTCTTTGTTTGGCTGGTTTTCTTGGCGCAACAGCTGGTACTCCCGAAGAGCAAGCATACCACTTCCGGTGGGCTCTTCGTACATCGGTCGCAAACAACTTAGTGTGTGCTACGTTCAACACGGTGGCACAAGTGGCCGATGCAACACGTAAGCTGGAGATGCTGCAAGAACGAGAAGAGTTCGGGGAAGCAGAGAGACCCAAGAAGAGGTAAATATTCGTTATTCAGCGGTGACCATTCCGAATTCTTTCAGTATATGTCAATATTTATATCTCTTAAACTGCATCTTCAAGGCAGAAGACTGGGGACCGGTCTCAGCCGGCTACTCAGCCCAAGGGAAACGGTCATACTCATGACCGTTCTGCTACGGATAGGCGTGGCGGTAATGATAATTACCGTAACAATACTGGAAACTCCAACAGCAGCAGGTCCTTAGACTTACTCATTTGCTTATGTTACATGAAATAACTCATAATTCTGACACATTAGCAATCTTCTTCCAGGAATCATGGTAACGGGAGGGACCAGAACCAACGAGGTTCGCAGCCTAACCGTCCAGCTATCACTGGTATTACATCTTATGAATTTTCCGCATTTTCCTTTGTACCTAGAAACCATGTCTCATGTATATCGTTCTTAACAGGCTCCCAGCCAGCAAGGGCACCTGCTGGAGGGTATACTCATCCTCTTTGCACTACCTGCAACCGTAGGCACCCAGGGCCATGTCACCACGACAGCGACGCATGCTACAAGTGTGGCCTTACTGGTCATCGCATGAAGGACTGCCGCAAGGGAGAGATGGAGGGAAAATCTGGACATGCTGATACTAAGCCGCCTCCTACTAGTGGACACGTTTACACGACTTCTTGCGACCAGTCCAACAAGTCTATAGGTACCATCACTGGAATCTTGTACATGTATGGTCAAGCTACATGTGTTTTATTTGACACGGGTGCTACTCATTCGGTCATTTCTACTGTTTATGCTAAGAATGTTAGGATATCTCCTATGCCATTAGAGAATGTATTAAACATTTCCACGCCTTTAAGAGAATCTGTACGCATAACCCATGTGTACAAGAGCCTTCCCCTAGAGTTTGACGACAAGATTCATCCTGTTGACGCACTTCCGCTGGACATGAATGATTTTGACATGATATTGGGCATGGATTGGCTATCCAAACATCATGCCACCATAGACTGCCATACATATCGGGGCATCTTCGGTGATGTTAATGCACCAGGGTACATTCACAACAGGTTCGTACCCGAAAGGTTTGTACAAATCATATCAACCCTGCAAGCACGTGCATTACTTTCGCATGGTTGCGAGGGTTATCTAGCTACTGTTCATGACATGGACGATGAATCTTCATCAATTCAGAATCAGTCGATAGTGTCAGAATTTCAAGACGTATTTCTAGAAGAACTTCCGGGCATACCACCTGCACGTGAAGTAGAATTTAATATCAAGCTCATCCCAGGAGCTGAGCCGATTTCCAAGGCTCCTTATCGCATGGCTCCCATAGAGTTGAAGGAGCTGAAGGACCAATTGCAAGAACTTCTTGAACGAGGCTTCATTCGACCGAGCGCATCTCCATGGGGCGCACCGATCTTATTAGTTAAGAAGAAGGACGACAGTATGCGTCTTTACATAGATTATCGCGAGCTCAATAAGATTACCATTAGGAATAGGTATCCTATACCACGGATTGACGATCTGTTTGACCAACTCCAAGGGGACAAGCATTTCTCCAAAATTGATCTGAGGTTGGGCTATCATCAGCTACCGGTTAAAGAGCAGGACATCGCCAAGACTGCTTTCCGTACACGCTATGGCCACTACGAATTTGTAGTCATGCCATTTGGCCTTACCAATGCTCCAGCAGTGTTCATGGATTTGCTGAACAGAATCTTCCATGAATTTCTGGACAAGTTCGTCATTGTATTCATTGACGACATCCTGATATTCTAAGTCTAAGGAGGAACACGAAGACCATCTTTGTATAGTATTACAGATTCTTCGCCAGAAGCAGCTGTATGCTAAATTCTCCAAGTGTGAGTTCTGGTTATACAAGGTGGCATTCTTAGGTCACATTGTATCAGCAGAAGGAATCACCATGGATCCAGCAAAGGTTGAGGCTATTACCAAGTGGCCAAGACCGACATCAGCAACTGAGATTCGCAGTTTCCTACTCTTACCTGGTTACTACTGTAGGTTCGTAGAGAAATTTTCTCGTTTAGCACTACCATTGACCAAACTGATGCAGAAAAGGGATAAATTCGTCTGGACTGAAGAAAGAGAGAAGAGCTTTGAATACCTAAAGCAGAAGTTAGTATCTGCACCGATTCTTACTCTCCCATCTAGTACAAGTGGATTTCAGATCTACAGTGATGCATCGAGGAAGGGATTTGGTTGTGTTCTCATGCAACATGGGAAAGTGACCGCGTACGCTTCACGACAGCTTAAGCCTTACGAGGAAAATTACCCTACGCATGACTTGGAACTTGTAGCAGTCGTGTTTGCATTGAAGATATGGAGGCACTACTTGTATGGAGAATCATGTGACATATTCACGGACCGTAAGAGCTTGAAGTACATCTTCACTCAGCGTGAATTGAACATGAGACAGAGGAGATGGTTAGATATGTTGAAGGATTATGACATCAATCTGCAGTATCATCCCGACAAGGCGAATGAAGTGGCAGATTCACTTAGTAGAAAGTCCGGAATGATAAACGGCATTGAAATAAAGGAGGAAGTTATTAGAGACTTGGAGCGACTCGACATGGAGATCATGATACGTGGACAGCAGGGTTACTGGGCTAATCTTAGAGTGGAACCTGAGTTACTCTCTAGGATCAAGGAAGCCCAGAAGGATGATGGTGAAATCTAGGCGATAATTCAGAATTTGGAGAAGCAGACAGAATTTCGAGTAGACGCAGACGGTATCTTATGGCAGGGTACTAGACCTTGTGTTCCTTATGATCTAGAACTTTGAGAAGCATTGTTAGCTGAGGCTCATAGCTCCCCATTCTCTATTCATCCTGGTTCGACCAAGATGTACCATGACATCAAGCAATACTTTCGTTGGAGTGGTATGAAACAGGATGTTGCGACTTACGTCTCCAAATGTCTTACCTTCCAGCAGGTTAAGATCGAGCATCAGCGATCTGGCGGTCTTCTACAACCGTTAGATATTCCAGAGTGGAAGTGGGACAAGATCACCATGGATTTTGTTACCGGTCTTCCGTAGACAAAGAGGAAGCACGATGCGATTTGGGTTATCTTTGATCGACTTACTAAGTCAGCTCATTTCTTACCGATCCGCAAGGAAGATTCGGTCAGTAAACTCGCCGATACTTACAAGAAGGAGATCATGAGACTTCATGGTGCTCCATCTAGCATCGCCTCAGACAGAGATCCTCGTTTCACTTCCCGATTTTGGAGGAGTCTGTAGAAAGCTTGGGGTACAAAACTTAAGCTTAGCACGGCTTTTCATCCTCAAACAGACGAGCAATCGGAGCGAACGATTCATACATTAGAAGACATGTTGAGGTCATGTGCGTTGGAATGGACGGGATATTGGGACGATTACATCTGTCTGGTAAAGTTTTCGTACAATAACAGTTGGCACGCGAGTATTAAGTGTGCTTCATTTGAGATGTTGTATGGTAGGAAGTGTCGCGCCCCAATCTACTGGGATCAGGTTGGTGAGCGAACACTTGAAGGACCAGAAATGATAGAGTTGACCAACGAGAAGGTCGCGGTAGCTAAGCAGAAATTGCAAGAAGCACGGTCACGTCAGAAGAGTTATGCCGACAAGCATCGTAGGGACTTACATTTTAACATAGGAGATCACGTCTTCCTTAAGGTATCGCCGGCACGTGGTGTTAAGCGTTTTGGAATCAAAGGGAAGCTCAGTCCTCGATTCATCGGACCGTTTGATGTCATTGAGTGAGTCGGTGAAGTATCTTATCGTTTAGCATTACCTCCGTAACTTTCTCATGTTCACGATGTTTTCCATGTGTCCTTACTCAGAGGGTACAAGTATCATCCCCTTCACATGGTTCAGTATCCACTAGAACAGATTTGTGAAGATCTTATCTTGAGAGAGGAACCCGAACGAGTTCTTGACAGACAAGAACGAGTCATGAGGAGGAAGACGATTCCATTCGTCAAAATCCTAGGGAGGGATCATACCGAGCGGGAAGCCACTTGGGAAACAGAGGAGTCTATCCGGGCTTATTACCCTCATTTCAAGTTTTGAATTCGGGTATGTTCCTCTTTTCTAGTTTACGTTATCTATAATTCGGGGACGAATTATTCTTTTTAGGGGGGAGAGTTATAAAACCCGCATGCTTTTACCATGAACAGTACATATATAATCGTACGTACATGATTAAAACTTTACTTTTATAGAACGTTTATGTTTCACGAATAGTAATTACAAGTATTACGTACGTGTTATTACACGATAAGTATTTAAGCATATTAATACACGGTAATTATTATCAATAATAATTATAATCACGAACATGAACACATGAACGTAAATAATCATGAACATGAAAATCATGAATGTAAATAATCACGAACCTATTATTATGTATTTACGTAATATTTATTACGATTACGTATAAATATATATTATAACACGAACGATATATAAATAAATCACGTAAACACGAACACGAGAACACGTAATATTTAGAACACGAAAAACATCGGGTTTCCCCTTGTGGGCCCCACCTAACCGCGACATGAAACAAAAGGAAGGGGCCAAGCCCACTTTAAATTTTAACTAAATAATAAAAAAGGGAAAAATATATTTTTCATAATACAGAAGATTAGAAAAATAACAAAAGCCTAGCTCTTTTTTTTCCTCTCCTTGGCCGCCGGTTTTAAACACCACAAGAAGGGGCGTTGTTGATTTTTGGTGATCCAATTCTAGCAAGATCGTTCGTGTTATCATTCCTTTTTGTTTCACGCATCGGTAATCCTTAAACCTTTTCTTTTTAATTATTTATTAGATCTAGAACACATGAAATCAAGGGTTTATTAAAAACTATTAATCAAACATGTAGATCTAATCATGAGGGTTAAAAACATGGGGTCTAAGGGGTGTTTGGTTCGGCCGCGCACACAAATCGAGAGCCGAAGCTCTCGGTGTCCCACGTGTGACCACAGCCGAGACCTTCGGGTCTCGGTGTTGGCTTTGTGGCTCGGCAGCAGGCAAAACAAGTGACCCCGACGCATGTCGGGGTTGGCCTTGTGGTCTGGGGTTTCGGCTAAAAAACAACAAGGGCACCACCGGCTTAAGCCGGTGGCGGTTTGACTGAAACAGTAGCAACCGGCCAAGTCGGTTCGCCACTGTTAAGGGTGCGTTTGTTTGATCCGGTTCAAGGGTAAACAGGGGCCGGTTCACGACATGTTTAGATTTAAAACACGGGTTCGGTTCATGACTTATTTTTACAAGTTAATTATTTTTGCAAGTTAAATAATTACAAGATTAATTAAATTAATTTAACATGTTATATAATTAATCTAATTAAGACATGACTTAGGTTATAATATTATTATTAATAATACATGATTTTAACCTAAGTATTTTATTAGTTAATTTGGACTAAGTAATAAATTAATTATTAAAACATGACATATAATTAATTAATTTCCATGACTTAGGTTATATTAATAATAAATATTAATACATGTTTTAACCTAAGTATTATTTACACTTTAATTTAATTAAATCATGCTATATTTAATTAAATCTTATAACCTTTAAACAGATTTTAAGTATTATTTACACTTTAATTTCATGACCTATATTGGCTAATGGTAAACATGTTAAACAGATTTTATTAGATAAACATAAGGCTTTTCAAACTATTAAACTAGTTTTACTAAGTTACGTCAGGTTTTCCAGGACTTAATCAATTCCGCTGCTATATGTTGTATATGCTTATGTTATTCATTATATGCTTGTATATCCGTGCACTGAGCGTTATGCTCAGCCGTTTTCCTTTCATGTTCCCAAAACGGCAGGTACTCAAGGACGCTCGTAGACTTTAAGCGTACATGCATATGGAGTACAAGCTTCCTAGCCTTTATTAGTTTATGCATTTATTCATACTTTTGACACTCATTTCCATGGACATTGTTTAGTCCTTTTCATTTACAGTACTTATGTTTGTGTGTGATGAGCTTTACTTTGGGGTACCGATGTTTGTTTTCGGTATTTCCTTTATGGTCATGTAATGTTTAAGACATTTATCCTTGTATGCTTTGATGACACGCCATAATCACGCGTGACATTCCATTTACCAAAATGGGGTGTTACAAACTGTTTCATTTCATTTATGATGTTTGAAATCTGGCTTCACTTGCAGGGAGAGGATGATTATAACTTGAGAAAAGGGAGTCATGATATGACATGATGCTCTTAGAACCTGAAACTGTACATTGCAGGTATGCAAATCAATTAATTGTGTTATTTATTTATTTTTGAAATTCAAATAGATGTTATAATTGTTTAGGGTTATAGTTCACTTATATTTGGTAATTATAATTTTTATAATCAATTATAATATGGATCAATTTGGAGTTTATGATATGCAGTAACAGGCATGGTTAAAGGAGTATATGGTTAGTTTGGTAATATATAATTAGGGGCACATATGGTTATGTAATAGTTATATAGGCGTTTAAGTAAAAACCTTATTTGGTATTAATATAAGTTCCAATTGATTTACTAAAGATTATTGAATGCCTCTCGGAAAACAATATTTCTAGTACAGTTTGTAAGTCATGGGTCTGTATCTTCTATCATGAGGATCTTGAGACCATATGGACTTGTAACCCGCGAGAGTGCCACATATAGCTGCCCGTGACTAAAAACCAGTTGAGGTACGTAGATTCCGGTAAAATTAAGTGACTCACCTTGACTCTTGTTAATTGTCATCGCGTAACATGCTCTGACATGCAACTGCCTTCGTTTAAATACGAAAGGCCATTTGGACTGTGTTGATGTGAGAATGATGCGGTGTATAACGAAATATTACCAACATGTGATCCAGTCAATATCCTGGCGTGAATAACAAACTGACCAAGTTCTGTAATAATGAGTCGAGTCCCGTTGCATAGTCCTTGGCTTGGGTTAATATTCCGCAAAAGCATTATAGGTAACTCTTTTTTAGTCCAAGAGTGTGTGGAGGCATACCTAGAAAGTTCAATGAGTTTAGAAATTCAATAGGGTATAAGCTGTGTTGATCTAGCGTATATGTCGATGCTTTACATATTTCATCGGCATTGTTGTACGTTTCCACCTCACCATCTAACTTGTCAAACATATATTTTTTATTAAGAACGTCATCATCATCATTTCTTGGAGTTAAAACTGCCCTTTCCTTTAGATATTCCCCGTCTGTTTGGCGCGTGGTAAATTACGGGTATGTATCAGCAACAATCTGCTCTATTGGATAAGTCCATGATTTAATAAGGAATCTTTCAGGAATGTCAATCCAAGTAGCTTCATCTTCACCGTCTTTTTAGCTGGGACTTTCCCATCACCCACATCTAAAACCCATCTATTAAATTCCTGCTTTCGTGTGTCAATATCCTCATTTGGATCAATTTCATTGACCCTCATGCTGCATGTGAGAGTGAACACCTCGCAGAATTTCCATAACTCCGAACGATTTATGGATGCTTAAACTATATCGGCTCTCTTGCCTTTTGGTATCACAGGCAATATCTGTCTAAAGTCCCTGCCTAGTAACACCGTCATGCCTCCAAATATCTCATCTGTGCTTGCTGGCAGTTTATAACCTAACATAACTTTTAATGTCTTGTCTAAGGTCTCAAAAGCATACTTCTGAGTCATTGGTGCTTCGTCCCAAATGATGAACTGAACTTATTGCATTAGTTCCGCTAAAGGTGTGTTCTGCTTTATGCCACACGTGCAGTTTTCTAACAATTCAAGCGGTATAACAAACCTGTTATGCGTTGTGCGTCATGTTGGGAGCATCAATGAAGCAATACCTACTCTAATAGTTAAAAATTAAAAATTATTACATATAATTTTCGGAATATTTATTAATGACATAGTTACAAACATGTGTATGCTGGTATACCTGAAGATGCAACAGCAAGCACAACCCTTCTTTCGGATCTTAACCGTGCAATTATGGTATTGTATACAAAAGTCTTCCCGGTTATGCCAGGACCATAAACAAACTAAAACTTACCCTTTTTATTATGAACACAGTCAATAACATCCTCATAAATCAGTCTCTGTTCAGGGTTAAACGATGAATAAAGCTTCTCATGTTCAACCTTACTCTTTTACATATCAAATGCAAGTGCTTCCCTAATTAACCGGTTGTATTTATTAGTTAGTAGCTTTGGGTTAGGCTTTGGAAGATCTTGAACATTCTGATAAATTTCTCCCATTTCTATTCAATAGCTCCTGAATTTCAATCAGACAATAGTTTTGGAGTTGCTCGGGTGTCAACTGCAATTCAGGATAGTTACAAAGCTTCCTTTTCTTGTGTAGGATATCTTCAGATAAAAGTTATTAATTTTGTTCCCAAAGTTCGAGAGGTCTACTCTCACATAATAACAATATCGTAACAAATATGTCATGTAGTTATTGACCAAAAGCCCACACGCTTGCCTCGGATATAACATGAGTCCATTCCCTGTCATCGCTAAGAAACCCATATGTAAAACATGCTTCCCTGAATGTGTCTTATAGTTTGTTATTAACAGACATTAGTTCCTCATATGATCGTGGCCCCCTAGAAACATTCAAAATCATTCTAAGATAGTACATTTCTCCCGATGATGGGCTAGAGTAAACGATCTGGTCAATTACTTTTCTTTGTTTTCGAGGCTGCCAGCATTTTAGCCTATCATCCATACGTAGTGTTAAGGAATTTGGGCATAAGTTAGAGAGCGGGCATCTACATCTCGTTCATTCAACGCAAAACAATCTGCTAACATAGTAACGTCAATACCTTCCTTTTATAACAGAGCGGGTAAACTTTCAGAGTCGCGCAGTGTAATTGGATTTTGACTTTTTAGGTGAAAATTCATTGTCATTACTGATGGATATGAATAATGAATGTCAAACGAAAAAAGACACCAAACTGCTTCACACGGGGCTAGGCATCTACAATTTAGGTAATTTTTTTATCTCGTCGACTTCAGTAACCTTTTTAGTCGTGACATGGTCACCATTATGTACATTTTCTTGAATGAAAATGGTTGCTCGATCGAGCCCCTTTTTCAAGTACTTGAATAAGTGCTTAATTGTTTTGGACCTATTACACCATTCGACATTTATATGTGCTCTATATTTAAGAAAGAGATAACGATTGTGAGGGACCACATTCCTGTTGTCATATACAAACTTTACTTTCTTAAACTCCGCTTATTATCTCTTCTGCGATAAACAGGGTAGCCATTGTCATCAATAACTGTTTCCTAAAAAAATGGCTTAGGATAATGTTTTGAACATTTACCCTCCACATGGCAAGGAGCGTATTTAGCATCCTTACTGCATGGCCCATGCAACATGTATTATGTAACCACATTGTATCCATCGAGATCATTTGTAGCACATGGGATGTCTGCATATATTAAATCATTGATTTGATCCCCTATCTTGCATTTGTAATCTTCCTCAAGCCATAGCAATATATGCACATAAGGTAACCCACGCTTTTGGAATTCAATAACATACACAACTACAAAAAATTGATGATGAAATGTTTTAAATAGGTAATCATAAAATTGTAAATATTTTAGGCAATAAGATTATGGGTTGTTATAAGTTACCTGCACAACTCTCACCAAATATTTGTTTTTTGGTTATATCATCTAACAATTCAGCTAGCTTCATCTTAAACACTCGTGTCCCAATCTCTGGCCTATCATGTGCTTTCTGTCCAGGCACGTTTAAAAGCATTTTAGTATTCTCAACCCACTTAGGATTAGAGGTGAATGTGATGAACAAATCTGGATTGCCATATACTCGACATAGAGCCATAACATCCTGATAGTTTTGCATCATATACCTCGGACCTCCAGTAAAACTGCTTGGTAATACTATTCTTTTCCCAAGACCTGCAACGTTTGTGTCACCTCTTGTGACAGCATTACAAACATTGTGATAAAGATCTACGCGCAAGGTATCTTGATTGTTTCTCGTCCATTTAAGTCGTTGTTCTTCAACGGCAGTGAAGGCGTCGACTAAATATTGTTGGAACAAACGCCCTCTTCGTAACAAAGTATTCCCCTGATCGTTTCTTTGTTGTATTATATATGAGTAATACTCTTTCATTGTTACATACCCACGGGTAGTCTTTCGTGCCTCAGTATTGCCATGATAAGATATCTTATCATGATAACCATCCTCCCCGTAAGGGAATAACAATGGATACTGGAGCGCCATGTATGATGGATGTAATTCTGATATTCTTTTTGGTCCAATATCTGTTGTGTTTACAATAATATCTCTTGAGGGTTCCCCATCGCCAAAATCATTTGTTATTAGGGCTATAACCTCTGAAACTGTTGGTACATTATACTGTCTGGTTGCTTTTCTTTCACCAAGCAGATGTAACTCAGCATCAAAGGTATCATTAGCAATGCACCAATCTCTTGCCATTCAGAATGACTTGGCAATTGCATTGTATCGATCAAACATCTCAAATAAGCCACCTACTAATATATCATCCACCCTGGATGATTGGTCATCATTAATAAAAGACGACATTCTATTTCTGATTTCATTGTTCGTGTCAAAAAACCAAAGTTGAGCATATCTCGGCTGAGTACCTTCTTTGGGGAGAAGGGAACCTACGCGGTGATAATTCTGCCCAAGTGATTCTAAATGTATATAGGCCCCTTCCTTCATTAATGCCATGATCTATCCTGGCTCCAAAAGACGTGTAGCAAAACATACTATTACAGATTCTAATCTGGTCTTTAAAGCGTGATGTTGTTGCATCATCATAGTCAAGTAAATACCTTAATGGTTGTGGAGTGTCTTGAAATTTCGGAAGTAGAATTTTACCGCTGTTGCAGCATAGTGAAAATGTAGGATTTCGAGGATTGTAAACCTTGGTGTTTCTTTCATCATACCACATGGTTGCATTACAACATTGACACTGATACGCCGGAGGGCCAAGGTAATGGCATACGACTTCAATACCTTGTTAAAAGACATATGCGATTCATTAAAAATATTATTGTTCATTCAAAATTTAAATTATTTGTAAATAACACATTACCTGCAGATTTCAATCCTTGTCCTTCGGTCAGCTTTTTCCTATAACGCTTGACTGCTGGTTCTGCCATATACATGACATGAACATAAATTGAAATACATGGTGTAATACATTTAATGTTAGTTACATAATTAGTAAAACTATGTTAGAACTAACCACTGCCTTTCGGAGTAGACCGCGTGAATGGTCGCTTTGAAGTAAAAGCTATTGTACTATTGTTCTTATTTTCCATTGTATTATGTGGAGGTTCCAACGGTCCTGAACATGTAAGGAGTAGTGTCAGTACATAAATACCCATATATATATATATATATATATATATATATATATATATATATATATATATATATATATATATATATATATATATATATATATATATATATATATATATATATATATATATATATATATATATATATATATATATATATATATATATATATATATATATATATATATATATATATATATATATATATATATATATATATATATAGAGAGAGAGAGAGAGAGAGAGAGAGAGAGAGAGAGAGAGTTAGGTTATTGTAGTGTAGTTACTTAAAGTTGTTAAAATAAAAAGTCATCATAACTATTGATTTTATCAATTAACATGTGATTTATTTAATATTAGATACAAAATAATAAATATTATACATAAAAATTTGATATAAAACCACTAAAATTTTTATACATTAAAATTTACAACTGATACATATGATACATAGTTTTGCTTCACAAAATATTATTAACATAAATAATCATTTTATCCGAAAATTAAGTGATACATTATCAAAAGTTACATTAGCGTTGACAAGAAATTGTTAAACCATGAGACACACCTGATACATGAGAAACTAGTAATATTAAAAATCGTGAACCGACTACTCCTACACGAACTAAAAGTTCCAAAAATACTCGTACACGAACCAAGAACTCATAAACGAACCAAAACTAATCAATAATGTGACATTTAGCCATTTTTTATTGCTTTTTATTTTAACAACTTTAAGCATCTACACCATTTTATCTAAATTTTAATATATATAAATATATATATATATATATATATATATATATATATATATATATATATATATATATATATATAGTATAACTTTCTTTTCAGAATTAATTTTAGTGTCAGAACTATCAGAACCATTTTTCCACCATTGGATGAAAAGATCAATGGATAAAAATACATGTGGCACTTTTGTAATTAAACTAAAAGTAATTTATATTTAAATTAAATAATAAAGGGTAGTATTGGGTTTTCCAAATGGGTTAAAGATACTTCAAATCTCATTATTATGTTAAAAGAAGATAACATTTACGTCACACACCCCACCACATTCACGCATCACTCTCTTAAGATATAATCGTCGCCCCTTAATTCCTTCGTCACAAACTCGCTAGAAAAATCACCAGTTATTTACCACAACCATTGGCTCCAAAAAAGTTAGTTATCTCTCAAGATTCGGCTAAAAACACCATATTCCATAACCATCGGCTCCAAAATAATCAGATCGTGTTATCATTATCCAGAAAAAACCTTTCCTCATAATTTATAACCATTCATTCATTTGATCTATGAACCATAAACCAAAAACATTCGATCTATAAAACTGCTTTGTAAAGTTGTGGTGCTTACGCTTTTGTCGCTCGTGGGGTGTGTGAGTGGTGGTCGGGTTATTTGGAAATTCAATAACAAGTTCGATGTGTAGGTTTTTGTCGATTGCGGCGTGAGCGGTGGTCATTTTATTGTTGGAGGGACCTGTCAGTTATGGTCGTTTATTTACCGGCAGGATGTTTGATTTGTGGTCGTATCGTCTC
>JANFOE010002293.1:0-57971 GCA_025667525.1 Glebionis coronaria
GATGACTGCTCAAGATATACTTGGACAAAGTTTTTGAAAACTAAAAATGAAGCATTTGATCATATTGAGATTTTAAGCAAGAAAATTAAAAATCAATTAAATTGTCGAATTGTGTCAATTCGTACGGATCATGGTCGGAGTTTGACAATGAGGTGTAATTCGGAGCATTTTTGACACCGAGGGTATCACACATAATTTCTCGGCTCCTAGAACACCTCCATCAAACGGGGTAGTTGAACATAAAAATAGAACGCTTCAAGAGATGAGTAGAACAATGTTAAATGAGTTAAACATGCTCAAATGTTTTGGTGTCATGTGGTTGATACTTCAACCTTATATTTTAAATCGGGCCTTTAATTAGACCTCTTCTAGACAAAACATCGTATGAAATATTAAAAGGAAGAAAACAGACCATTGGATACTTTAGAGTGTTTAGAAGCAAATGTTTTATTCTTAACACTAAGGACTATCTCACTAAGTTCGACCCAAAGTCGTACGAAGGAGTTTTCCTTGGATACTCTCAAAATAGTAAAGCTTACATTGTTTTAAATAAACAAACCATGTGCGTCAAGGAATCGTTGAACATACCTTTGAGAAAGTCCATAACCCTCTAGAACATTACCTTTGGTAGATGATGATCTAGTTGGAAGTCAATTCAATAACCAACAAGTTAATCTTGAAGAAAACAAGATAAATGAACCATTAAAAATGAACCTTTAAATATCAATGAGTCAAAAGGTCATTCTCTAAACAACGTTATCAGTAAATTAAATAAACGGACCTTAAGGTCTCAAGCTCAAAATGTAAGTAATTTCTTTTGTTTCGTGTCTCAAAGCGAACCAAATAATATTGATGAGGCTATCATTGATGAAAGTTGGGTTTTTTGTTATGCAAGAAGAATTAAATCAATTTGTGATTAATGATGTTTGGTATTTGGTACCGAGACCTAAAAATCATACGGTAATTAGAAAAAAATGGGTCTTTCGAAATAAACTAGATGAAAACGGTGTCGTGTCGAGAAAGAAAGCTAGGCTTGTTGCTTATGGGTAAAATCAACAAGAAGGTATAGACAATGACGAAACATATGCCCCGGTTGCTCGGCTTGAGTCCATAAGAATTTTACTTGCTTATGCTTGTGCACACGATTTCAAACTCTATCACATGGATGTTAAAAGTGCATTCCTAAATGGTTTTATAAATGAGGAAGTGTATGTCGCACAACCTCTCGGTTTTGAAGAATTTGAAAAACCAAATCACGTTTATAAACTCAATAAGGCTCTTTATGGTCCCAAGCAAGCACCCAAGGCATGGTATGGCCGACTTAAGTATTTTCTGATTGAATATAAGTATTCAATGGGTCAAGTGGACAATACGTTTTCACTAAGAAAAAGGGGTCACACATAATAATTGTTCAAAATATATGTTGACGATATTGCTTTTTGGTCTACATGTCAAGAACTTTGTGATGAATTTTCTAAAAGCCTGCATGACGAATTTGAAATGAGTATGATGGGTGAACTTAATTTTTGCTTGGGTCTACAAATTAAGCAAATGAAAGACGGCATCTTCTTCAACCAATCTAAATATATAAAATAAATGCTTAAGAAAATTTTGACTAGAAGAATCTAAACCAACAAACACTTCAATGTCAACCAAAACTAAACTAACCAAAGATGGTACTAATGACTATGTTAATAGAACTAAATATCGTGGTATGATTGGTAGTTTAATTTATCTCATGGCAAGTAGGTCGGATATAATTTTTTAGTGTATGTATGTGTGCCCGCTTCCAAGACAACCAAAATGTATCACATCTTGAAGGCGTCAAGAGAAATTTAGATATATCAAAGGAACAACTCATCTTGAGCTTCGGTATCCCAAAGGCACGGGAATGAAAATCGTTATCTATGCGAATTCGGGACCATACCGGTGACTATGTCGATAGAAAGAGTACAAGTGGTGTTTGTACATTTATCGGATGTTGTCTTACCTCATAGTTTTCGAAAAAGCAAACAGAACTTGCCATTTCTATAACCGAGGCCGAATATGTGCCGGTGAGGAAAGCATGTCAACAAGCATTATGGATGAACCAACCTCTTGTTGACTATGACATCAAGTTGGAAGATGTGACAATACTTTGCGACAACAAAGGAGCCATTGATCTCAACAAAAATCCCGTGATGCACTCACGAACCATCATTTTCTACGAGACAACATCCAAAAAGGTAATATCTCCATAGAAAAGGTATCCTTGAAAGATAACATAGCCGATATTCTAACAAAACCTCTTAAGCGTGAGTCATTTAACCTATTAAGACTAGGTTTAGGATTAATGGAAATCTCGTCTTGAAAAAAAAAGTGATTTGTCCCCTGCACAGACGGAACCCGTCGGACCCTTCCCCCAAGGGGCCATGCAAGGGTCCGTCTATCTACATAGTACTCCAAAACTAAGACAGCCAAACATCCAACACATATTACTCCACTTTGGTTTACTGTAAAACACGACCACCACCATTTTTCCATCTCTCTAACCATTCTAGGGTGAAACTAATCATATTCTTTGTGCAAACCAACTACTGTAAGTATTTCTAACTTTTCTACATTCTTTATCATTACATTATCCTTAATCTGAGTCTAGGGTTCTATTTGATTTCACAAAAATTGAAATTGGGGATTCATCTAGGTTAGTAAAATTAACCAATGCATTGATCAAATATGATGTTAAAACTTCTTGGTATGCATAATTCCTATAAACCAAACCAATAAACATTACTAGGAATCCCTAATTGATCAAAAGATTTTTTCAAAAATTATTATCAATACTTGGGTCATGCCGAAAAGTCATTTTCGACATTCTAAATACCAAATACCTAAAAAACTATGTTTTAATCATGGCATAAGGACTCATGAACGCCAAAGGAATTGAATAATTCATATGCGTTTTCAGGTACGTTCATTTGAAGCTACATTAAACTTAAGGAGTGTTTGGGTTATCTCAAAAAAAATCATGCATCTTTCACTTCTTTGACAAATAATTTTTGGGTCGAGATAATTGTACCTCCACATTCGTCGCATATAGGCACACACAAGGCATTGCCAAATTATTTTCTTAAATTTGACTAATTTGGAAAAATTATACTTTAGGATCAATAATGTCGGCCGCTTGGACATATGACTATAAAGACACCCCTAGCTACATACCCAAACACCATAAATCCAAACATGTTGGAAATACGTTTTTACGTATTTAGAAAGGATCGGTCACTCCAATGATATTGGGCTCGTGATCCAATATAGTCCATATAGCCCACATGTAGGGTGGGCTATATAAATCCCCTCCTAGCATGTTAGGAGGGGTTGGTCATTTTGTATTTTATACATTCACTTAATCAACCTTCTCTTTCTCTCTTATTCTCTCTCTATCTTTCTCTCTCTAGTTCTTCATTCCTCTACTTTCTTTAGATCAATCAAACACATCTACAATCCTAAGAAAATAAGGACCTACAAATGGTATCAAGAGCCATGGTTGATTAGGTTAATACTTGTGTTTGTTCACCATTGATTTGTCTATTTTGATTCATAATCATTCGATCCAATTTTTTTTTTTTGTGATTTTTATGGTTTAATCTTGATACAAGTTATCTATTTAGTTGTGGTAGTGATTTGGTATTGTTTCTTTGGTTAAAAACACAATTTTTTTGGGTGATTGGATCATTTTTTAGCTTAAAAACTCGAATTGGTTGGGTTTTATCCGAAAAAGTGGAAAAAAGTGGAATTTGGGATAATTTTGTACTATTGCGACACTTTTTTCCGTCGCAGTAGCCTAGGGTTTGCATATTGCGACGCATATTGCGACAGCTTGTGAGTTATTGCGACAGCATCTGAGCATATTGCGACGCATATTGCGACGCTGTTTGAGTTATTGCGACAACTTTTCTTGTGATATTGCGACATAGTTTGGCATATTGCGACAGCTTTGCGACAATTTTGCGACTGGTGTTGGGATATTGCGATACATATGTTACTTTTTCAGATTGCGATGGCTACTTTTTCAATATTGTGATAGTTACTTATTATTTTATTTATTTATTTAATTTTTTTTGTCATTTTGTGAGGGTCATTGTTTAATACATTGCGATAGAAATTTTTTTTGTTGTCCATTATTGCGATGGATACTCAAAAACATTAGAAATCTTTTTACTGTACTCGATCTATTTATTCACTTCATTTTTTTTAATCCACACTCATCTCTTTGTCTCGACTCCTACATCAACTGCAAACCTAGACTCGACCAACAAAGACATTTACACCCCTACAAACATCACACCCATCGACTCGTCAACCACAACGTCAGAACTCGACCACAACCGTCAACACACAAACAGACCTTGACTCGACATCAAACAAACAGACTCACTCACCCGACTCCACCAAATAACCCCCATCTCTCACTCGAACTATCATCGACTCAACACACCCAGACAACCGTTGACTACAAACAAACCCCACAAACTCAACACACCCTCGACCAAACCAACAAGACTTTCTCAACACTCTCGACTCGACACTCTTCCCATGACCCACCCTCGACTCCAACACACCCTTGAACCAACTCTCGAATCCCTAACCCTCACTCCCTCGACTGCCACATCCACTCACCCTCGACTCATCGAACAACACCAATCAATCTATTTTTCCCACCGTCTAAATCCAACTAAACTCTGAATCAAAAAGTATAAACAGAAAACAATTGATTGATCTTAGTTTTTTTTTTAAAGTTTCGTGATTTTTTTTTAACATGCATGTCTAGATCCTTTAAGATCTATCACGAAAATCTTGTCATCATAGATCAATTGTAGGGATTACCCATTTTTGATTTTCGAAGTTTAAAGAAAGGACAACAACAAATTTGTTGCCATCCTTTTTTTTGGATTCGATTCAATTTCAAATCAAACAAAAAATCACATGCAACCATAATTATACCTACCCGAGACCTCTGTGAGATCTTGTAGCCGAATATAGATCAATCTTCATTGGATATATGTAATAATTAATACTTGGTTTTTGACACCTCGTATGAAAGTTCGTTAAACCGATCTTTTCGAATTGAAAACCGGTCTTAAGTGTGACTCAATCGTCTTTTGGTGAATCAAGAGAATGGTTTGGTTTTGATTAATTTTAAACTAATAGCAAGTAATTAAAGTGTCGATGAGTAAAAGGGAAGTTAAAAGATTAATATTGAAATGACAAGTAGAATAAATGCATGGAAACTTAAAGGTGATAATGGAAAAGTATTAACTCACTAAATAAAACTAACACTTGGAAAATTTCAGAAAATAAAAAGTACTATAAGAAAGTAACATCGAAAGAAACCAAAACAAGCCAAAAGGGGACCCGATCGGAATGTATTCCGATCGGATGGTCGGAATGCAAGGAAATGCGCACAATCGGAATGTATACAAGGGGGTCAGTCGGAATAACTGCTAAGGTAACCAATCGGAATGTCCTACCTGCTTACAATCGGAATACGGGACTAGACAACCAATCGGAAAATGAAACAGGTTGCTAATCGGAATACTTGACACAAATCCCAATCGGAAAGCGCAAAGGAGTTCCTGATCGGAAAAGCTAAACCCTTTTCCGATTGGACTCAATCGGAAAGGGTGATTGTGGCTGCTCGGAATATGTATCAATCGGAAAGGGGAGTTTGTACCCTTTTCGAAATTGGGGGAATTCGGTTAAAAGCTAGTAAATAAGCTATAAAATAAGCTTATTCCAAAGCCAACCCGAATCAATGACAAAACCAAATCAAATAAGCACTTTGATCAACTTATTTGACTCGAAATTAATCAACTTTTTAGATCAAACTATAAAAACATAAACTTTTTAATAAAACTTTTTAATAAGAAAAATAAGCTAATCATCAAAATAAGCCAATAAGCACAAAAGTCTTAAAGCTTAATCAAATGAAAACTTATAAAATGATCAAAAGATTAACTTTTTAGCACGAAATCAATTTGAACAACACGGATCTTATGATATACGCACCAAAATCAACCTTAAATCAAAGAAAAGTAGAATGAGATTAAGGATTAAAGCTTAAAATAGAACTTGATTAATAAAAATAAGCAATACAAAGTGTTTAATCTTGAAAGATTAAAAGAGAAAGATGAACTAGTGAGAGAAAGTTTAAGACTTTCTCTCTCTAAAAACTAGAGAAAATTAAAAAGTGAAAAATTAACTAAAAATCTAACCACCTTCCTAATGACCATTAGGAAGGTATTTATAGGGAAGGTGGAAGGAGTGCATGTGTTGCATCTTCTTTCTTGCTTTCTTCACGTTTTCTCGACTCGACTTTAATTCTTCGTCTTTGTCGTCTCGCGATTTGAACTTGTCTTTTAACTTTCTTCTTCTATTAGACTTAAGTTCTTTGACTTCGTTAAACTTCCGTCTTTTGACTTTTTCTTCGATAAATCTTCAGAATAGGCCTTGGACTTCCGTTCTTTTTGCACTCTTGATCTTTTGACTTCGTCTTTTCCCGTTTTCTTCAATAAAAGCCCGTGAAAGCCCGTGTTTTCTTCCTTTTCCATATTTTTGTCCTAAAACACAATAAAAACACAAACCACGCATAATTCCGACTTTTACGACATAAATCACACGTTTTGGTCTTGTTATTATTGGAAATAAGTGGTAAAAGGATAAGTGTTTTCACACTTATTAAATCCCCTACACTTGACCATTGCAATGCCCTCATGCAATGCATTAATTTTAAAGCACGGTTTACATTTTCCATCATAAATAACCCACCTTGGCCTTTATTAAATACTAAACATAAAAGATAGAAATAAGTAAAGAAATTAAAATCTTACATTGGGTTTTGGCGGCCATGAACGCTTATCATCCTCAAGTTTCACGTTCCCCATACCAAGCTTAAAAACGAGATCATTGTTATTATAAGTTAGCAAACTCTCACGCACTCATGTGGGCCAATTATTCACTTAGACTCCCTTATTCCTAGGTGTTTCTCTTATATTTTATTTTTGTCTTGAATGATCACGAGGATACATTGTTTGACTTATTTCGATAGTTATTTAGTCTGAAAATAAAGTGCACGATTTAATCAATAGTTAGCTAAAGGACCAAATCTTTTAAAACTGCTTCTCGGGATATCAGAAAGTTCATATCTTGGCATAACTTGGTTCGCGATTTGAGACCTTTCTCGGGCCGATATTTGGCAGCGACTTCATACTTCGAATCTTCGAGAGACGTTCTTGAAATTATGGTCTTCTCTTCATAATAGGAATTTCTTCACTTGAAGTTTTTGAGAGATTCTTCATCTTTGGACCACGACTTATTCATTTTTCTCCAATCTTTATTTTGGATTTTGATATACAACGATCCGCCTCCTTTTAGGACTTGGATCTATTTATCCTCATACCTTGTTAGGGTCTTTTCGGATAGACTTCTCCATGACATTTGGGGAGTTCTTGCTTTTCGTCGTGTGTCTCGATCCTTCATATTGATTTTCGATAAATGATTCTTCACATCACTTTTGGATCTTTAGCAACGAAATGTAGCCCTCATGCCTTGTTAGGGCCTTTTCGGACTCGCCAATCTTCGCGCCCCGCTTCATAATTTATGCCTTGGCTATGAACTCTCGTCATTACCGAGCAACTTTTAAACGATCTGGGGCTAGAAGCTAAGTAACTTTTTAAATCGTGCAACCTTATTTATTAGCAGATTAATTTATTAACAAGCGGAGGGAGAATAGGCTCATAATTAACTCACATAAATTCACGAAAGAATACCGAACTTATAATTGACTCTATCATCTCTCGTTCTCCACAGTTTAAAATCTCAAGGAATGAGACTTGTGGATGCTTAGCCTATTAAATCAAAGTTTTGGGTTTTCGAGTCACCTATAGGATCTTGCAAATTCTTAGACTTTTTCAAGTTTAGAAATCGCATTTTAAAGTTCCCTTGATAAACGACTCTCTAGGATCAATTATAGGAACTTGCGAAAAGTTCTTGTTCTTAACCCGTGAGAGTTAAGACTTTCGCGTTTTATAGCTCCCTATATAAAAGCCTAGCAAAACTTGACTTAAACATGTTAAGGATACTAGCTAGAGTAAACTTGGGTTGAGTCAAAATATTCACGACTAGGAAAAATCTAAAACCACTTTATTAAAAATTTATTCTAGCAAAGGAAACATAACAAAGGCAAATACAACTATACAACTAGGCCAAAATAGATTAAAAATTTTGAAAAATGTCGAAAAATCAAATTTTCCGGTTAAAATGAGGGCAAATTCATGGATAAGACCACTTACTTCGATAGAAGTCCCCCCTACACTTGAGATAAACATTGTCCTCAATGTTTAAGCATGTGGGAGTAAACTCCGCTACACTTAGGACATTGTGCACTTTGTTTAAATCTTGCTAAGGAAAGGACAACTAAAGTGAATTAAATGTGAACATATAGAATATGAAATATTGAATCACAAGAGTTTAGGATAGAACCGGGAAGATGGGAAACACGGTATCACGGTTCGTCAAAAGTCATCAAGATGCTTTCTGAAGCTTTAATCCCTGCACAGCACAAGAAACAAGACAACAAACATATGCGGGGCTCCCCCTACACTTATTATGAAAGCAGTAAAGGATAGAACACGGGTTGCCTCCCGAGAAGCGCTTGTTTTTGTTCACCGAGTCATGAGCCTGACTCGACCCAATTTTAGTTCATGGGGAACGTGGTGAGGGATGGAATCATCGCATGTGAGATGTCCTCACCAAAGTACAACTTTAAACGCTGGCCATTCACCTTGAAATTTGGCCCATTTGGCTGAGAAAGCTCAATGGTCCCATATGGAAAGACTTTGGCGACGGTGAATGGACCAGACCAGCGGCTCTTCAACTTGCCAGAGAAGATCTTCAACCGAGAGTTAAAGAGTAAGACGTGATCACCAACGTGGAACTCTCGGTTCTTGATTTTGGCATCGTGGATAATCTTCGTCTTCTTCTTGTAGATCAGCGAGTTCTCATAAGCTTCATTCCTTAGTTCATTTAGCTCGTTGAGTTGAACCTTGCGATGATCACCGGCTTTGATGATGTCGAAGTTAGCCCACTTCAAGGCCCAGTGCGCCTTGTGTTCCAGCTCGATGGGTAGGTGGCAGGCTTTCCCGTACACAAGACGATAAGGCGTACAGCCGATCGAGGTCTTGTAAGCAGTACGGAAAGCCCACAGAGCATCAACTAACTTATCGGCCCACGCGGCACGATGCTCTCCCACAGTACGCTCCAAAATTCTCTTCAAGCCACGATTGGAAATCTCAGCTTGCCCATTGGTTTGGGGATGATAGGCGGTGGAAAGACGGTGATTGACACCATACTTTGCCATGACTCGTGCAAATTGATCGTTGCAAAAATGAGTCCCGCGGTCACTGATGATAGCACGAGGAACGCCAAATCGAGCGAAAAGCTGCTTCAAAAAGTTCACAACCACCCTCGCATCATTCGTAGGAAGAGCCTTAGCTTCAACCCATTTAGAGACGTAGTCGACGGCGACGAGGATGTACTTGTTCCCTTTGGATGATGGAAATGGCCCCATAAAGTCGATGCCCCATACATCAAAGATTTCACATTCCTGTATGAAATTTTGAGGCATCTCATCCTTATGTGTGATCTTGCCTTGACGTTGGGAAGCATCACAATGCTTAACCATTTCGTGAGCGTCACGATAAATGGTGGGCCAGTAGAATCCAGAATCAAACACTTTCTTAGCGGTGTAGTTGGGACCAAAGTGACCACCGGTGGGTCCTTTGTGGCAAGCTTGGAGGATGTCAAAAGCTGCCGGTCCGTCAACACATCGACGAATAATCAGATCAGCACACTGTTTGAATAGATAAGGGTCATCCCAAAAGTAAGTCTTAACATCATTCAAGAACTTCTTCTTTTGTTGGGATGTTAACCCTTGGATGAGAATACCACCCGCTAAGTAGTTTGCAATGTCCGCAAACCACGGGGTGCCATCAAGATTGAGATTTATAGACATTAGAGTCTCCAGGGGGAAAGAGTCATTGATCTCTTTGTTCGGATGATCCCCCTGATATGGATCCTCAAGTCGACTCAGATGATCCGCGGCCAGGTTTTCGGCTCCCTTCTTGTCACGAATTTCAATGTTGAATTCTTGAAGGAGCAAAACCCAGCGAAGAAGTCTTGGCTTAGAATCTTTCTTTGTCATCAAGTACTTCAACGCGGAATGGTCCGTGTATACGATGGTGGTGGATAAAACAAGATAGGGGCGAAATTTCTCAAAAGCATAGACAACAGCTAAAAGCTCTTTTTCGGTTGTCGTATAATGCAGTTGAGCCCCCGTCATTGTTTTGCTAGCGTAGTGGATTGGTTGGAAGTGTTTATTCACTCTTTGGCCCAGAACCGCACCAATAGCAAAGTCGCTAGCATCGCACATCAATTCAAAAGGCAGCTCCAATTTGGGGGTAACCAAGACCGGTGCCTTAGTTAGCTTATCCTTAAGAAGATTGAAGGCTTCCAGACACTCTTTAGAAAAGATATAAGGAGTATCTTTTTCCAAGAGGTGGGTCATCGGGCGAGCGATTTTAGAGAAATCCTGAATGAATCTACGATAGAAGCCCGCATGACCCAAAAAGCTTCTCACACCCTTCACGGTTGAAGGTGGAGGTAATTTGGCTATGACATCTACTTTAGCACGGTCGACTTCAAGACCGGCTTTAGAGATTTTGTGTCCTAGCACAATGCCTTTTTTTACCATAAAATGGCATTTTTCCCAATTCAGAACAAGGCGAGTGTCCTTCGCACCGCTTAAGCATACGTTCCAAATTGGCAAGGCAGGAAGAGAAGGAATCCCCAAAGACCGAGAAATCATCCATGAAGACTTCCATGGTTTGTTCAACCATATCATGGAAGATAGCCAACATGCACCTTTGGAAAGTCCCGGGGGCATTGCATAAGCCAAAAGGCATTCTTTTATAAGCAAATGTGCCGTAGGGACAAGTGAATGTTGTCTTCTCTTGATCTTGGGGATCGATGGGTATTTGAAAATAACCCGAGAAGAAACCATCAAGAAAGCAGTAATATTCATTACCAGCTAAACGTTCAAGCATTTGGTCCATAAAAGGTAGAGGGAAATGATCCTTTCTCGTGGCATCATTGAGTTTGCGGTAGTCTATACAAACTCTCCACCCAGTAACGAGACGGGTAGGAATTAACTCGTTGTTTGCATTGGGCACAACGGTGATTCCGCCCTTCTTAGGCACACAATGGACTGGACTAACCCATGGTGAATCCGAAATAGGGTAAATCATACCCGCATCAAGAAGTTTGATAACCTCTTTTTTGATGACTTCATGTATTTTAGGATTCACCCTTCGTTGACTTTGAATTGTGGGCTTAAAGTCGTCCTCCATGAGAATTTTATGTGTGCAAAAGTGAGGATCAATTCCACGGATGTCGGAGATTTTCCAAGCGATAGCTCTTTTATGCTTCTTCAACACAGCGACAAGTTGGGCTTTTTCGTCTTCTTTCAGATCCTTAGCGATGATGACCGGTAGCTTCTCGTCGTCTTCCAGAAAAACGTACTCAAGATGAGGCGGTAGGTCCTTAAGCTCAAGAGTAGGAGGATTCTCAATAGATGGTGAAACTAACGATGGATCATCATTAGTCACCTCTTTAGGAGCAGGAGGAGACAACGGGTCCTCATTGAGAAGTCTCTCAATAGTACTAATGTCTTCATCCCAATTGGTGGACAAATTATCATACTTAATATCTAGAGGACCCAAACTAGCTTCGAAATCATCCAAGTCACTTTCTCCAAAAGGAGTCAATGTTGGAGCAATTGAGGCAACGGTCTCAACATTGGGTAGAGAAGGAGTACTTTTGCAAGCATCATGAAAATGTTCTTCACAAGCCTCATCGAGAACATCAATAGCATTAACGCTCTCATACGAATAAGGTTGCTTAGAAATCTTACCCATGTTGAAGACAATTTTATCGTCACCAACTCTCATGATTATTTCGCCTGCGGCTACATCAATAAGAGTGCGACCGGTCCTCAGGAATGGACGTCCAACGATTAATGGAACACGGGGATCCATCTCGTAGTCAACGACAACAAAATCCGCCGGGAAGGTGAATTTGTCGACGCCAACAAAGACATCTTCGGCTATCCCCACTGGATAAGCAACCGTACGGTTGGCTAATTCCAAAGTCATTTTGGTGGGGACTAGCTCGGGGAGAGATAATTGCTTCCAAACACTTAAAGGCATTAAGTTTATACTGGCACCTAGATCGGCTAGGGCCATGCAATTCTCTACTCCCGGGAAGTTGCAAGGAATCAAGAAGCGACCCGGATCACCAAGTTTGGTGGGCAATTGCCTTAAGAGCACTGCGGAGCAATTCTCATTAAGGTGGGTTTGAGCAATGTCAAGAAGATTTTCCTTATCACTTAAAAGATCTTTGAACATCTTAGCGTATTTGGGCATGTGAGCGAGAGCCTCGGCAAAGGAGATGTTAAAATTTAATTGTTTAAACATTTTTAGGAAGTTTGAAACCTGTATATCATCCTTGCTCTTTTGCTTCTCTTTTCTCAACCTTGAAGGATAAGGTATATTGGATGAAGAAGAAGGCTTTAAGGGAATAGGATCACTCACAACCACGGGTGGTGGGGAAATGGGGATAGAAGGTGAAGGAGGTGGGGAAAGTTGCTCTTTTTCCTTGTTCACAATCACGGGTGGAGGTGTAGGAAGCTCGGGTTCCATATAACCTTTTCCACTACGAGTGGTGATTGCTTTCATCTCCCCTCTTGGATTCGCAACGGTATTACTCGGAAGAGTACCCGAAGAAGAGGGTTGATTACCTTGAATGAGCGAACCAATCATATCACGAAGATGAAGAGCTTGATTGTTAAAAGAGTTTTGCATGTTGGCATTAATATCATTGCTGTGTTTGGCCATATCATTCCTTAGCTCGGCTCGAATATCGCTCCCTTGTTTCACCATGTCATTCTTCAAGTTGACAAATTGACTCTGAAGATTCGTCACCAACTCACGATTAGTCTTCATGAACGTCTCGACGTCTTGGTTTACGGCCATTGGTTGATTGAGAGGTGGAGCTTGAGAATTTCCTTGAGTTGGGTATGGGTTTCTTTGGGATTGATATTGATTTTGAGCACGAGGTTGGGATTGGTTATTTCGGTTGTAGCTTTGTTGTTGGTTTTGGTTTGCAGGAGGGAAACCAGGAGGAGCAAGATAATTATTGGAACGATAACTTAGCAAGCCACGGTCTCCTTGAGGGCGGGCTTGATTGCCTCCTGTGGGATAAGTGCCGTAAGCTGCGTTAACGTTTTCAGAATAATTGCCTTGGGTAGAAGGACAATCATTATAAGAGTGAGGGCCACCACATGTGTCACAAGAAATAGCAACGGCTTTAGCTTGTTGAAAGTGGTTTGTGGCCATTGCCATGAAATTCTTGTTCATTTCAGCGAGTTGTCGAGAAATTTCAGACATTTCAGGATTGGAGGTAGTAGAAGAAACATTGACTCTCGAGTTAGATCTTGAGGATGCGGATGAATCCCAATTCTTGTGGTGAGTAGTCATGTTTTCGATCAACTCTCGACACTCCTCCGGTCTCCTTTTCATAAAAGTACCACCGGCGGCGGCATTGATCGTGTCACGATCACGAAAAGTGAGACCATTGTAGAAGGTGTCAATGAGAGTGACGGGGAGCATATTGTGATTAGGACAGCGGTCGATCAAATCATTGTAGCGTTCCCAAGCATCGAAAAGCGATTCATCATTTTCTTGCATAAATCCACTAATTTGGTTACGAAGGCTAGTGACCATGGATGGGGGAAAGTAGCGCGATAAAAAGCGTTGAGTCATGTCATTCCACGTGTGAATAGAATTCTTAGGAAGACGGTCAAACCATTTTTCGGCGTGGTGAGAAAGCGAGTGTGGAAAAAGTTGGAGGCGAAGGTCATCCATAGAAACACCGGGGCACTTCATGCTTTGGGTAATGGTAATGAATTTGTCGAGGTGTTTGTTGGCATCATCATCCGGAATTCCACGAAACGGGTTCGTTTGCACTTGCTGGATCATGTGATGCTTCAACGAAAACTCATGAGCCGTGACGTGCATTGGCGCAATCGGGCCTCCGCGTCCGTTCATGGTGGGTTGGCACAATTCCTCCATGGTTCGTAAATCAGGTAGAAGGACATTATTGTTGTTGTTGTTGTTGTTATTATTCAAATTGTTTTGAGGTGGGTGATTATTGTTGTTGTTAACACCAGCCATATCTAAATCTTCAAGAGTCTCGGGCTCAGAATAGTTGGAAGATCTAGTACGCATACACCTGCAGAAGAAAAATATACACAAAGAATATCTATATAATCTTTTTGGTGCAAAACCTTTGGAAAATAATTGCTTTTAATGATTTTTTAAATGTTTTTGTATTTTTGAAAAGTTTTATATTTTTTATGGATTTTTGGAAATTTTTATAGCAAATGAAAATAACGTTCAAAGAACGGATCCCAAAATTCAATGCGTCTCTCACTAGAAACCGTTTATCTTAACGAAAAGAGCCGGCAGCGGCGCCATTTAATACTTGGTTTTTGACACCTCGTATGAAAGTTCGTTAAACCGATCTTTTCGAATTGAAAACCGGTCTTAAGTGCGACTCAATCGTCTTTTGGTGAATCAAGAGAATGGTTTGGTTTTGATTAATTTTAAACTAATAGCAAGTAATTAAAGTGTCGATGAGTAAAAGGGAAGTTAAAAGATTAATATTGAAATGACAAGTAGAATAAATGCATGGAAACTTAAAGGTGATAATGGAAAAGTATTAACTCACTAAATAAAACTAACACTTGGAAAATTTCAGAAAATAAAAAGTACTATAAGAAAGTAACATCGAAAGAAACCAAAACAAGCCAAAAGGGGACCCGATCGGAATGTATTCCGATCGGATGGTCGGAATGCAGGGAAATGCGCACAATCGGAATGTATACAAGGGGGTCAATCGGAATAACTGCTAAGGTAACCAATCGGAATGTCCTACCTGCTTACAATCGGAATACGGGACTAGACAACCAATCGGAAAATGAAACAGGCTGCTAATCGGAATACTTGACACAAATCCCAATCGGAAAGCGCAAAGGAGGTCCTGATCGGAAAAGCTAAACCCTTTTCCGATTGGACTCAATCGGAAAGGGTGATTGTGGCTGCTCGGAATATGTATCAATCGGAAAGGGGAGTTTGTACCCTTTCCGAAATTGGGGGAATTCGGTTAAAAGCTAGTAAATAAGCTATAAAATAAGCTTATTCCAAAGCCAACCCGAATCAATGACAAAACCAAATCAAATAAGCACTTTGATCAACTTATTTTACTCGAAATTAATCAACTTTTTAGATCAAACTATAAAAACATAAACTTTTTAATAAAACTTTTTAATAAGAAAAATAAGCTAATCATCAAAATAAGCCAATAAGCACAAAAGTCTTAAAGCTTAATCAAATGAAAACTTATAAAATGATCAAAAGATTAACTTTTTAGCACGAAATCAATTTGAACAACACGGATCTTATGATATACGCACCAAAATCAACCTTAAATCAAAGAAAAGTAGAATGAGATTAAGGATTAAAGCTTAAAATAGAACTTGATTAATAAAAATAAGCAATACAAAGTGTTTAATCTTGAAAGATTAAAAGAGAAAGATGAACTAGTGAGAGAAAGTTTAAGACTTTCTCTCTCTAAAAACTAGAGAAAATTAAAAAGTGAAAAATTAACTAAAAATCTAACCACCTTCCTAATGACCATTAGGAAGGTATTTATAGGGAAGGTGGAAGGAGTGCATGTGTTGCATCTTCTTTCTTGCTTTCTTCACGTTTTCTCGACTCGACTTTAATTCTTCGTCTTTGTCGTCTCGGGATTTGAACTTGTCTTTTAACTTTCTTCTTCTATTAGACTTAAGTTCTTTGACTTCGTTAAACTTCCGTCTTTTGACTTTTTCTTCGATAAATCTTCAGAATAGGCCTTGGACTTCCGTTCTTTTTGCACTCTTGATCTTTTGACTTCGTCTTTTCCCGTTTTCTTCAATAAAAGCCCGTGAAAGCCCGTGTTTTCTTCCTTTTCCATATTTTGGTCCTAAAACACAATAAAAACACAAACCACGCATAATTCCGACTTTTACGACATAAATCACACGTTTTGGTCATGTTATTATTGGAAATAAGTGGCAAAAGGATAAGTGTTTTCACACTTATTAATAATCATAAGCAGTATCTTCCATTTTGGTTGCTTGTGGTTCGAGGGCTTTATAAGATTTATTTAGATGGAGATTAGTTTTGAGGTTTTGTTTTGAGGATTGAAAAGGGGGGGCGGTATAAACAAGAACTTTTTTTTTTGTGTGGCTGAGTTTACTGTGAAGAAAATATGGGACGGACTAAACAAAGAAAGTGATTAGGTTTTACATTGCACTGTGAGTTGTGAGTTTAATTTAGGTGTGGACACACGTGTGTCAAATTTTTTGTGTCAATTTTTTAGGTGACAGCCCACGTGTTGGACAATACGCTTTTTATCCAAATTCGTGTGTAAAATTTTTATCCAAATTTGTGTGTCAATAATTTTAGGTGACAACCCACGTGTTGGAAAATACGTTTTTATCCAAATTTTGTGTTAAATTTGTTTTAATATCTTAGTTTGGACTAAAATCAGATATTACGTTGTTTAGGAATAAATTTGCCTAAGTGACGTGTCAAAAAGACGTGTCTCTTATTTGATCATCATTGTTTCGTATTCAAGAGATTTTGAGTTCTCGAGTATTCACACTTAGGGGATTATATTTATTTTTCTTCAAAATACTTACCGTCATTTTTCATCTAATTTCAAATGAAATCGTCGAATTCGACAGTTCTCGAGGGAGACTTGCATCACATGCAAGACACAGCTATAGAAAGTGGTATAATCTCATGTCAACTACTTCAGTCACATCTTATGACCATTGCATGGGTTCAAGGAGGAAGCGAATTTGTGACACTCTTTGGTCAAAGTCATCATACATTCATCGATTCACTATTCCTCAACGTGAACCACCTAGCTGAGCAACTTCACAAAGAAGACTTTAATCACTCTGCATCAAAAACTGCATATCAGGCTCTTGTGACACAACTCACGCCTTTCTTCCAATTCAATATCATCAAGTCTGACAATTCAGGGATATGCCGGTCATTTTTTCAATACACACAGAACGAAGTTAAAGATTTCCGTGATAAACTGTTGAAATTTATGACATCTGTTTCATCTTCGATTTATGAAAGATCCCGACTTCATCAAGCGTATGATAATGGAGTGCAAGAATCTATGATGCAGATGCAAGAGGAGAATGGTCATACGGTTGACAACTTGGAGCCTAATGATGGCAAGAGCACGGAATCAGGAGGACAACATGATACCAGTGGCACCTCAGGCAATATTCACGATATCTCTTTTGATGACACCTTACCCGTTAATGACGAAGAGCCTGCGAACATGGTACAATGTAATGCTGATGAAATACCGCATATTGAGCATTCTGAACTAACTATGACAAACATTGGATGGAAAAGAGTGATAGAAATACCACTTCTGATTCATCCGATGTGAGTCATAATGGGGGAGAAAGTGTTCAAAATGCTAAACATCATGATAATTGTCTTATAACTACTTCTTTGACTGTTTCTGATTCCAAGATTAGAGAGCTCGAAACGATTGTAGCTCAACAATCAAAAGATCTTGAGGATGCCAAATTAGAATTTTCCAAGAAAACGGACAAATTTGAAACATATTTTGAAAAACTTGAAAAGTCAAACGTTGTTCTTGAAAGAAAATTGGATCAAAAAGTTTTAGATTCTAAAGCTGAAAAGGATAATCTTTTGAAACAAATTCAACTGCTCGAATCTAAGTTGGCATCCCAAGATAGATTGCTCAAAGAGAATGAGACTTTAATAGCTCAAGTTCAGGAAAAGGTCTTTGCAATAGCGTCTCTTGAAAACGAATTGAGGAAAACCAAAGGAACTAGTGTGGACCCTAAGCTTGAAAAACCATCAATCTTGGGGAAACCGCCTCAAATACAATCCGTTAGACAACCGACTGCATTTAGATCCGAGCGACCGCAATCCTCGAGACCGCGGTTTTCCTCCCAAGTTGATATGGCTCGTATTTCTAGACCAGTCATTCCACCAACTAGGGCCAATGTGACTAAAACAGCTTTTGCTAGACCTAATCACATGATTGCATCTAGTCTCCCTAGACATAATCCAAAGAACACGTCTCGAACTAGTTCAAATGACGTTAGTCATACATTTGGTCTTAGGGAAACTAAGCAAAAGACACAAGTAAGAGATAGAAACTTCAAACCTAGTCAGATGCCTTCTAGTTTACCCAACACTGCTAACCGTAGCATGTCACATCCTAGGAGCATCAATCAATCATCTAGGAATTCTAGATCTTACTCGGACATTAAATATGCTACTTGTAAAACATGTAGGAAATGTGTATTTAAAGCCAATCATGATTCCTGTATCACAAAATTACTTAATGAGGTGAACTCCCGTGCTAGAATTAAATCCTAGTGGGTAGCTAAAATCAAACCCATTGGTAAAAAGTGGCGCCCCACTGGTAGAATTTTCACTCTTGAGGGAAACGAGTGCCCTTTAACTAGGATAGTCTCTGATTCTACTAAGACTACTAGGGAGGAAATTGAAAAGGAGGATACATCACTTAAGCCTGAACTTAAGGTTTTCTATAAAAGGAAACGTTTACTAGCTAAGAAAAGTGAATCATCTCCTCAGAACACCTCTAGCACAAGAAAAGAAAACTGTGAACCTCCACTTGCTTCTAAGATAGATATCGCTAACCCATATCAAAGCATGCAAATTCCAAATGAGAATGCAGGTACCAAAGAGGATGTTCCAAAAGAACGAAGCGATCCAATCATTATATACCATTCAATAAAGGGCACTCTCAGAGTTTGGTTACTGAAGAAGCTGATATCTAAAAAACAAGTGTCTCAGGGGATTTGCAGTTAAGCTTACAGTGTAAAGGACTTATAGTCACATCACAGACTGTAACTCGTTCATCAAAGAAAGGAAAGTTTATCGCCGATGATAAACTTATCCTAACAACGAGAAATTAATTTTTCTCGGGCATGAGCTTATATCAAAAACATTCCAAGTTTTTTAAGCTCATGCACAATGGCTCACATTCAAATCACAGTCTGTGACCCGAACTTCAGAGAAAGGGAAGTTTATCTCGTCAACGATAAATTACCCTAAAAACGAGAAATTAAATTTTCTCGGACACGAGCTTACATTAAAACTATTCAACGGTTTCAAGCTCGTGGAAAATGGCTCCTCGTTAAATTACAGACGACAACCCGAACTTCAGAGAAAGGGAAGTTTATCTTCGCAACGATAACTTACCCTCAAAACGAGAAATTAAGTTTTCTCGGACACGAGCTTATCCTAAAACCATTCAAAGGTTTTTAGCTTGTGTAAAATGGTTCATCACTAAATATCAGATGATGACCCGATTTTCAGTTAAAAGGAAAGTTTATCGCCGATGATAAACTTATCCTCAAAAACGAGAAATTAAATTTTCTCGGGCATGAGCTTATATTAAAAACATTCGAAGTTTTTTAGCTCATGCACAATGAATTACAGTTAAATATCAGACTGTAACTCGGACTTCAATTTTAGGAAAGCTTATCTTTAAAGATAGCTTATCCTCGTAACGAGAAATTAATTTTTCTCGGTCATGAGCTTGTATTAAAACATTCCAAGTTTTAAGCTCATAAAGAAAAGTGTATCTTTTAAATAAGAGAACTTTTCTTCTTAACGAGAAATTCATCTTTCTCGGTCATGAGCTTTACGTTAACACATTCAAAGTTTTTTAAGCTCATGAAAACGACTTCTAAGTAAATGTCAACTTAGGACTCGTTCTTCAGTTAAAAGGAAAGTTTATCACCGATGATAAACTTATCCTTAACAACGAGAAGCTTACAACTTCTCGGACTTGAGCTCGTTTTACAAGATATTCAACATCTTAAGCTCAAGTAATTGGTTTTCAAAACTTTGAACACAATTTTTCGAGAATTTCTCAAAAGGTTTTTCTAAATCTTTCAAAATTGTGTGCTCAAAAATGTTTTGATAAAAAGAGCATGTCTTCTGGAATCGATAATATTTACGATACTTGAAATGTCATTCAATAATGACACGGGGTTGTAAATAAAGTTCGAGCAGAAGTTCCAATTTTTAAAACATGCTCCAAATGGCTTGTAGTTATTTCAGACTGCAACCGGATCATACTCAAGTCAAGCATTTCACCGGAAAGCTTTGACTCAACAACGGGAATTAATTTTCTCAGGCATGGTTTACTTTATAACCATGTAAGGGATTGTGTTTACGTAATAACACAATCTAACACAAAATTATGTACGTGTCAGTGCATTTATTTGTTAAAACAAGAGAAATCTTGTTTTTATGAAGTTATCATCTCCACCAACCATAGCAATTTACAATTGATATCTACATACTCGACAATGCAACTACTCAAACAGCGACTACAGCTCTTTCAATAGAACACGGGTCAACAATTGAGGGGGAGCAATTGTCCAGCATTCAGAATCTTTGACGCCGAAAGTGCCAAGTTCACATGTTGGTGTCAAGACAACGATATCAATTGTACACATGGAGTCAAGAGATAACTTCAGACGTGATGAGGTGACCAACATTCGTGAATAAGAACCATGTGAATCTTTCATATGATGTTCTCCATCATTCAGGTCCAACCTCATAAATCGCTAATCTTGTGAATAAATTATCATATATGATCTTTGCACGTGATAAATAACTTACACTTGTGTTTAAAATGTATTTTATTTACGTTTCAACTACACCCTCATTAATTTGAGGGGGAGCTTGTGTTATTCATGAAGATAAGTGGATTTGCATTTTTCTTCCCAAATTTGCTTAAAATGTTATTAAATCAATTGATATTAAAAACATCGATTGGGTTAATATTTTTAATATGGGGGAGAAAATGTGATTTAATATGGGAAATGATTAATCACAAATGGTTTTACTTAACGTGCTAGCTCATCCCGACATGTGCGAAATGTTTTCGTATATCGTGGCATATGTTAAGGGGTAGCAAAATGGATTTGCACTTCAAAATGGATTTCATGGTGATTTATACTTACCCGCAACCCATTTATTTCACGACGATGAAGATTGTGGTGACATAAGGATGGTAGGATAGGTTAAAGTCCAATGATTCCTCTAGAACCGGAGGAATCTTCCCAAGGACATTTCATAGCTAGAAATAGTAGTCCTTAGGAAAGATGTTGAAAGATTGTGAACGTAGCTGAATGCCGACCAAGTACTTAAGCTAGCACTGGAACAGTCACAACAAGGTGCTAGTGATGACGTATTGGTAAGCATTGAAGGGGTTGAAGAATGAAAAGGAATTGTAAAGATAAAGGGTGTAAAGAAAGAAGCCCTCCTTACAACTTAGGTAGAAACCGGGTCAATACATATGTTATTAAGATCATTGTTTAATGATTCTTGATATTGAAGAAAGACATCATGGACCCAGTGATGCAAGGCACAACCCATCCCAGCTAACTCAGATATCTCTTAAAAGGTATTTGTTTTAATCACACGGGGACAACACATTATCTATTGATTTATTCACTCCGAATAAATTGGTATTGAAATGGTGGCACTCCTCTCCAGCCTCCGATCACTAAAAATCCAAAATGCACGATTGAGTCTAGAGCCATTTGAGATCATCAAATATCTCATTAGGACACACTTTCATATTTCCTTGCTTCCTCACACACTGTAAAAAGTAAGAAAGATCTTAAGAGTCCTACGCAAAATCTTCATGATCTTGCCTGAACATCCGAGTAATACGAAAGTATTTACAATGAAGGTGGAAATCCTTCTTGAGCGAATATCAAAAAGCTCATGGTAGGTGACTTGTACGATTCTTTATGAATCAAACTTGTGATAACTGGAAAGCAACAGTGGTTTAATTCTTAAATGAATTTTAACACGTTCCAGGCCTCTACGCAATATCTTAGTGATCTTGCCAAAACACTCAGAGTGATACCTTAGTGTTCAGAGTGATGAGTGGAAATCCTTCTAGTGTTAACCTCAAACAGCACTTGGTAGGTAACTTGCAAGATTCTTTACGAATCAAGCTCGTGACAACTGGAAAGCAACGATGGCGCGGTTCTTAATTGAATTTCACTTGTTCCAGGAACATGAATTGACGGCTTCCAATCATAAGGATAATATTATCCAAATGATTCACTCTTCATGTTCGCAGTTAGCTTTGGACGGTCGAATAAAGAGAACGGGTTTACCCGCGAAATCTTGTCAAGGAGGTTCTTAATTGAAACTACCTGTCACAAGTATGATATTTTTATATCATCCAACGGTTTTCACCGACCGGAGGTAAAATGCTACCGAATTAGAATGAAATGTTCAAAGCCATTTCATCCGTGTATATGTTTTGTTGCTAACTGTCTTACGCAGTGCAACAAGAAGGTGGCATTGCGGTGTACTATCCGAAAAGAAGTCGTCCTCGCATGCTTATACTTTATGAACTTAACTTCAAAAATTCAAGAAAGTCTAAAAGTCAAGTCTTCCGCTGTATCAATCTCTGAAACTTTCAAGAATTTATAAAAGTATAAGTATGTGGAACATGAAGTCACGAGGAGGCAAATATCACAAGTGATGAATGCACAAGGTCAAATCAAGGACACATGTTCAAGACCAAAGTCAAAGATCTCATCAGCATATTCACAAGAACAAGATCGAAGACTCAAGCATAGTATGCTAGGTTTAAGATTTTTTAAAATGGTGTGACCTCCCTTTAGGGGAGATTGTTGGAAATACGTTTTTCCAAGGAAAGTCTCGGTCACATCATTGTTATCATAGATCACGAGCTATAGACTATTTAGGACATTGTAACTTGGAGTGTCCTCCCTTTGGGGGAGATTGTTGGAAATACGTTTTTACGTATTTAGAAAGGATCGGTCACTCTAATGATATTGGGCTCGTGATCCAATATAGTCCATATAGCCCACATGTAGGGTGGGCTATATAAACCCCCTTCTAGCATGTTGGGAGGGGTTGGTCATTTTGTATTTTATACATTCACTTAATCAACCTTCTCTTTCTCTCCTTTCTCTCTCTATCTTTCTCTCTCTAGTTCTTCATTCCTCTACTTTCTTTAGATCAATCAAACACATCTACAATCCTAAGAAAATAAGGACCTACAAAACACTTCTCTTCCGCAAAAAGAGCTTTGTGCAAAGAGCTAGAAAAACACACCTTCCAGGAAGGTCGTGTAGTCCACCCATCCTTCACGGATAACACCAACATCCGTGAGGTATTCTCTATGATCAACTTTGATTGCCTTCTAGATATAAACGAACAAATTTGTCCCGAATTTGTTCTAGAGTTCTATATGACTGTCAATTTCACTTTTAACGAAGACCACGCCCTTCTCATAAACTTTCAAACAAATGTAAATAGCTATTCATACTCCTAAGATCATTTTGATCACATCCTTAAGATACCTAACGAAGGGGCGTGCTTTTATTCCGACATTCACTCTCTCACAGCCCTCAAGAAAACCAATATACCTATGAATGCTCAAGATATGTATAACACTAGACTTGATGATAAGGACCTTGTCAAGCCAAATATTTTCAAGCGTAGAGTCGATGACACTAGGATTTCAAATACAAATAAGGTTATCCACAAAGATCCATATGGAACGGAGGCTAGAGAACTCAAGGATAAATATGAGAAATGGGAAAGGATTTTAAGGTGTAATGTCATGAGCTTAGTGGGCAAAAAAGATCACATAAACGCATGTGAAAGTTCATGCTCTATAGTCTAGAAACTGAGAAACCGTTTAATCTTGCCTATTACATAGCTAATAGGATGTCCCATATTTGGAATCTTGTCACATTTGTGCTTCCCTATGGTATGTTACTCACCCACCTTTACCATCACATTGCACCCATTCCACCTAGCCCTAATGGTCGAGCGGGTATCTATCACCTTGTTGACCATGTCATGACACCAATTAGTGATCAAAGGGTAACAAGGATCATGGTTAACCATCCAAGGGGAAAAGGTAAAATAGCTCAACATCCCTCTATCTCGTCATCATCGACTAGTGACGATGATGGACTCCCTAGTTCTAGGCTACCACTATTAGAATACCTTAGCCAACTACCTAAGATACCTAATTCATCTCCTGAGTTCAAGCAAACGAAAGGTATGTTCAAGTGTCAAGGAAGGTTCCTTGCCAAGATGGATAAGAAGAAAAACAAGTGAAGAACGGCGGTATGAGTGGGTACAAATGAACATGTTCCATGTTTAAAACAATGGTGGTTATAAAATACTTAACATTCATGTTTTCTTTTGCATTTTTCTTTCACTCTAACGATTGTTGGTAATTGATGCTAGAATTATCAAAATGTTTATGTGATATGTGGTTAGTCGCTCATACTTGGCGAATTATGGCTTGGATAGCAAATTACAGTACACTCATGTGAAACATTACCCCCCTTCATTTCCAATTTGAAAAACACTAAGGTTCGGGTCAAAAATCTCACATTTTTCTCTTTTAAAATCTGCTAGTCACAGACAGGTACGGACCCTGTCGGAACCCTTGAGTAAGGGGACGACCGGTCCCGCGCATTTCCCTCCATAAATAAAAATTCAAAACATACCCGTTTCTTTACTCGGACCCCGTCGGACCTCTTCTCAAAGGGGCCGCTGGGTTCCGTGGGTCTATAGTTTCAAAACTTAAACATCATTATTACCAAAAATTAATTACCCACTTCTCAAAAATCTTTCTCTTCCACCTTTTTACCTTCGCAACTGAACCATTAAAACACATTTACTCTTACCTTCTTCTTCTTCCAATCATCTTCCTCACTCATTCAATTCTACCACCCTTATGAACCACTATTTAAAGACCTTCATCCTCATACTCTCCATACACAATTACTTTCTTCTTATCCTAAATTATCAGTATGTCACCATGATAAAAGGATCATCCTCTCACAAGCCTCTCCAGAGAACGTCACATTTAAGTGTTCGTCCATCATGCTTTGGTTTTCCTAAAACATCAACTCCACCATCTTCTTCTCAAAACCTTTATAAATCACCCATTCACCAAGAAATTTCTCAAGAACTAAGAGATATCCTAAGAAACTCAAGATCACCCTATTCCTCTAACCTCACTTATCCTATCACTACTTCACCTACCTCACACACCTCTCCTACCATCATCCCAACTTCATCACCCACACAACCTATCAAGATTTTTGATACACCGCCAACATCACCATTTCACTCACAACATACTATAGCAAATTATGACAACCACGGTTTTGGGGTTCGTCACTTAGCCGTATTTAGAGGATATTTTATGTGTGACT
This sequence comes from Glebionis coronaria, assembly GCA_025667525.1. Taxonomy (NCBI): domain Eukaryota; kingdom Viridiplantae; phylum Streptophyta; class Magnoliopsida; order Asterales; family Asteraceae; genus Glebionis; species Glebionis coronaria. The sequence continues at coordinate 25,544 of JANFOE010002293.1, forward strand.
ATGTGTTTTATATGTTTACGTATTTATTTTGTATGTATAAGGTTGGAATGGATATCGTTTATGGGCACGGAATACTCATAAGTAAATCTATTAGCGGGTATTTCATGATCATGAGCTCACTTAATAGTGACTATGAAATAAAATGAATTCATTTTGGTAATTTACGTATACGTATAAGTATTATAGTAAATCGTATTTTACGATTTTGGGTTTAGCATTTTGATGTCTCGAATAAGGAATTTAGTCACGGGAATAATTTATGGGATAGTTTTAAGTCATTTAGGACTTAGTTATGTAGTTTATTTCATATTTCAAGAGTTTTTATAAAACTCTATATTTTTACGGTATCCGCGTAAAATTGACTAGTTTTGAGGTTTTGGAGGTCTTAAGGGCTGAACTAAATTAAGGAAATTTAAGGAAACATTAGTAGTGTATTAATAAGTAATTTTAAAGAAAAAAATTAAAAAAGGGGTAGTCGGTTTGGGGGTCAACGAAACAAAAAGAAAAGGAAAAGGAAAGGAAGTTTGGGCTTGGGTTGGACTAGGACACTCACACACCCTATATAAAGTTTTCTACATAATCAAAAACACATATTTTTCTCCTGGGAGCTTTGTGAGTCGCGACATTAATAGAAAAATTAGGGTTGTTTATAAAAAATCTTGGCTTTCATAAATCTGTGACAATCCGTCAATTTACGATTGATATTTTATTCTCAAATATTATTTGAAAATATTATTTTAATATTACAATATGAACTCACTTATTTTTGGTAAGAAATTTGGATTTACGTCTTGAAGTAGCATCGACTACGTTTAAACCGGAGGATTATACGTTACGTGCTTACGTTTACATACACCGTCTTTGGTGACAGTCCGACAATTCAGAAAATAAATTTATCCGTAAATATTATTTTGGAGTTCTAAATTTGTGTTAGTTCATAAACTCACAAATTTACGAGAAGAGATTAGGACTTACGATTTTATTTTAACGTCCTTTACGACTAAACCGGAAACCTTAGGATTACGTATTTACGTTTTTGAACTCCGTTTTTGATGAGACAATTTTTATTGGATTCGTTTTGTGACGTTGATTCATAATTTATAAAAACGTTTTTCGTAAAACGACCCGAGGGCACGCAAATAGAGAAAACTAGAATCGAGAAATACCCGTAAACTAGTGAGATGGGACAAAACACTTTGTCCCACCCCACTATCAAAATGGGACGGCATAACTTGACACCACAACACAAGGTGGCATCAAGTTTAACTTACACATTCCAAGTGTAAGCACTAGCTTACATCTTAAGCTTTACCATACCACTAAACTAGCTAAACTAGCAACTTGTATTCATTTCCATCTTTCTTACATGCAATCCACTCCAAAAACTCTCTCAACTCTCTCCCTTTTCCGTCCCAAATAAGCCAACAAACACCCTCTTTGATCTCTTCTAGCCATAAACCACATGTTTACTAGTTCTATTAAGGTGTTCTCTTGAAGCCTTGATCATTTGGTGGCCATATCAACAACTTTGGAGGTGATTTGCTTGTGTCCTAGGGCTGATTTTCCAACCTATGTTCTTGATATTTGATGGTCTTGGAGATACTTGTTGTGTTCATCAAGTTCTTGTCTTTCTAAAACAAGAAATCCACTTGGATTGGTAAAGAAGATCATCCTCTCCATTTTTCTCTTGTTATTTTGTAAAGAACAAATGTATTTTTTTTCATTTTGTATATGTATATGATGTATATATGATGATAAAAATGTTGTGTGGGGATCAAGTGTTGATAAATATGCTTAAAAATGATGATAACTATAAGAAATGAAGCTAAAATCTTGACTATTTAGTTGGCTGTATAAAAACAGTAGATAACTAAAAGATGAACTGATAAAATTGCATGGTTTGATCTATTTACAGTAAGTATATGATGTTATACACATTTGAGAGTTGGCCATGCAATGTAATCAAAATAATGAGTGAGATATGATCAAAACAAGTTAGGTGGTGTAATCTGAATAAGCAGTTTTGTAGGGACTGTTAAGGTAACTTAAACTCAAAATGGGCAGTAGCTATATCTAAGTTATATGTAGCACATATAATGAAGAACATGTCATCCAAAAATGAGCTTCTAATTCATTATAGAACTCTAGATATGTTAAAAATGGTGAACATGAAGTTAAAAATCAGATTTTTGGAAATAATGTTTATTATTATTATATAAGCACTCACATTATAATGTATAAAATGTAAAAATATAAACCCACTAACTTATAAAACTTATTTATATAAATGTATAAAAGGTTAATTAAATGTGTAAATTATATAAATGGTGGTAAAATAATATTTATAAGTAATAAAAACTATAAACTTGATTTTTACGACTTTTTCGGCTATTGACGTAAAATTAACGTTTTTCGCCAAATAAAACTTAGACGACCAAACCCGTCTAATGTAAAGTTTATAAAAGTCATATACTGATGTATAGGTAACTAAGACAAGTAAAAACCGACAAAACCCTAACTATAAGAATTACGGACATTTACGAGCTAACTAAACATATTGGACTAATAATTAGACTTAATAAGATAAAAACTTGTAAAAAGAACTTATTGGGCTTAACCCATTTGGGCCCAACATGAAAAGTATATATACTGATAATATAGGTATAAAATGGGTAAAAACAAGTTAAATAACTTATAAAAGACTTAATGGACTTAAAATAGGTAAAATCGGTAAAACTAGTGAACTAGTAAGACGTTACCAAAACGTAAACACTAAAATGAGTAAACAAGGATGTATAAACCCACTTGATCATCATCATATGTACAAAATCATCATATGTATACATAATTGTTATTTTTATAAAGTCATTGGACATGAGTCTAAGACCGATTATTATTTATATAGGTTTCCGTGATTAAAGCACGTACCGTACATCCGAATCGCCGATAATCGCCTTCCCACATCAACGTGAGTTCATATCCTCGCACTCTTTTAAATGCTTTTATAAATGTTTTATAAACCCGCGAGGGAGATAACATGTTAGATTTTATAAAAATAGGACACCATTTGTCCCGATTGTTTGTTTATTGATTTTGGACCCGAATGATTGAATGACCCGATTGTATGACCCGATAAATGATTAAAGGACCCGATAGATGAAATTAAATGGATTATTAAAGTTAGGTTATGTCACTAAAAGTCCCATTAGCATGAATCGTGAACTACCGGGATTTGGTAGACGCTTATGCATTTAATAGTACTATTTGGGGACGATCACCCCAGTTCGCGCCTTGACGGTTGATCCCCGTCGTGCCACATTGATTGGTAAGCGAATTTATGTATGAGAAGATTTCCATAGCGTGACCTTTGTGACGACACGCTACTTTAGATGGGCAAAATTGGTATCGGGTTAGCTACCCGTTGTTGGTTTAGAAAGGTAACAATGTCATGCGGCTTATAATAATCCAAACTAACGAAATACTATGAGACGCACCGAATTACGAAGTATTGCCTGACTAGCAATACGGGGTCATACTATTGATATTATGTTTGTATTTTGGTTTTCATAACCATATTCATATAACGGTTTTCATTTTCATACAACGTCATAAGACGTATTGTATGGTGTTTTTACGACATTGGCTCGTATAATGATTTTTAAGGCAAATGCCTATATTATGATTTTCGATAAGGATTTGTATAAAATGATTTTGGCTATTTCATGGCCTATCAAAACGATTTGTACAAAATGAATTTCAGTAATACTTTTATACTGATATTATATTGATGGAATTTATTAAACTCTATGAATTCACTTGGCGTTATCGCTGACCTTTTCTTTTAACATGTTTTATCTCAGGTACTTGAAGGTAATTCTCGGGAAGACGGCAAGAATTCATGGCCCGCACTTAAACAATATTTTCCATTCAAATACTTTGTAAAACTTTGTATGAAATAATATGACTTGGGACCGATGTAACTTTGATATTATTGAATGGAAATGCTTTATAAATAAACGACGCGATTTTTATGCGTTGTCTATGATGTGAGTAATGTGCTATCCCGTAACACCAACTAGTCTTCCGCTGTATTGAGTTGTATAAATTTGGGGGTGTTACAAAATCTAAGGTAAATTCTTTAATCCCTTTTAAATTAAAGTGTTTTTAATTCATTCTTAATCATTATATGATGGATCTAGGTTAGGTTTTATTATAAAATCTATACTTTAATGATATAACAATTATTAGAATAATTAGGGCTTGTAATAAATTAAGTTATGGGTAATTAATTAGATTAATTTAATTAAATTCGTCATTAAAAACTGGGCAGAATTTTAGGTCAATAGTTTTTATCATATCTAGAGTTTTACAAACTTTCATTAATAGAATTTTATACCTCCGGAAAGATACTTGAGTTGGCTTTTGAATTCAAGAAACTAGGACTAAATTGGAGGTCGGGAAGTGGGTCAAAAATAGGATACAATAGTCGGGGGTCAAAACAGTTTTGAAATCAGTCGGTTTTAAATTAATGTTTTAAGATGGTTAGGGTACTTAGGAGTACAATTGGACCTTCAAATGAACATGAGATCTAGTTCATATATTAAATAAGAGATCTGGTAGAGTACTAATCAAATGGGATAGTAGAAGACCCTCTAATCATAACAAACTTTTCATATGTTCAAAATCAACAAAATCTGAAGAGATAAAAAGTACATATATATATATATATATATATATATATATATATATATATATATATATATATATATATATATATATATATATATATATATATATATATATATATATATATATATATATATATATCGGGGCCTTAACAGTAGCTTTAAGATTGGGGCCAAAGAGGAGAGTTAGCTAACACATGTAAGGGAATAGGGTTTTCTTTTCAGAAAGCATGGGTTTGGTTAGGTGGGCGTTTGGCTCATAGTTTGGTGTCTAAAAATCAGGATTGTTTTGGGTAAAACATAAAGGGATAGGTTATAAACTTAACTAAGTTAAGGGCTTGTTAAAGAATGGTAATGTGATGTTTAGGACATATTAATGAAGTTAATATGGGGGTAAGGGTTAGATGTCCATCATTGATTGATGAGCCATTTTAGTTATTGGTCCATGTCTTGATGTATTGTATTTGTATGTTTAATTTTACTAGTGCGCGGATATTTTGAGAAGCTCAATCAGGTGAGTTTCATAGTCCCACATTTCTTAATTTTTTTACTTCCAGATTGGATGGAAGAGACGCACTTTACTTTTTCTTATAAATGAAATTATTGTGAATGTTTTTGGTATGTTAGTCTGGACATTATGTGTTTACTTATGCATTTAACTACTATGTGGAATACTTAATTTATTTAAGTAGTTTTGATATCAAGGAGGACAAGGTTGGGCCTTGGGGACAAGACTGGTTCTTGGGGTTGGTTAACAGTTTTTGTAACTTCATATGTTCGTTAACATTAAGATATTATAATTATTTTATTAAGCCTTTTATGGGCACTTGCATATGATATTAGTTAATTTGAATAGTTATGGCCTCATTATAACCTCATTCTTTCTCCTTTGATCTCACTTGACACTAGCTTCTCTAATTATACTATTCACTCCTCCAAAAAGAGGTTAGAAGTTTTATGTAGTCATATGTATACATTTTTGCAAGCTCATAACATGTGATGCTTTGTTGTTTAATCTAATGTGTATGATTGAATAGTTAAGGCATCTATATATTAGAATTAAGGCATCTATTTGTTTGAAAAATTAATTAGTATATCATGGTATAATCCAAATAACATCTGTTGATTTAATTATATGTTTGTTGATTTCAGCTCCCACAAACCAGAATAGTGAAAGCGAACCAGAAGACACGGAAACCGAAACACAAGTCTAGCAAAGGAAAAGGAACATCATCCGATAACGAAGATTGGATTTGGAACTGGTAACGAGTACACAACTTAGAGAGGAGGTTAAAGTCATTATGCAAGTATCAATCTTGCTCAATATACGTAAGTATTGTTATCCTGTTACGTGTTTTTGACTGAGTAATATTATTTCCATTTTCCCTCGTTAAGCCTATCTTTAAGCCAATTATTTAAGTTTTTCTTCAATCAAACTTAGACATGCTGCAGGAATTATATTATGGGTATCATGATTTAGACAGAATTGAACAAGATTACAGATGTAAGATTAAGGAAGGGGAAGCTTTGCAGCATCTTCCTTGAAAAGGTTAGACACACGTATAATAGTTTGTTCAAATAAGAGCATAATTGCGTGCTACTAGATAATGAAATTAAAATTTAGGGCATTAGTTTGCTTGTTTGTTTAGGGCATACTTTTTAACGCCGTATTATGAAATCATTTTGTCGGTTTAAGTAATTAGTTTAAGACGTGTTTTAGGGCATCATTTAACAAACATATAAGGCATCGTTTCCAAAGTGTTTTAGTCCATTATTAAATTAGTCAGGACATCGATTTGTATCATAGTTAGGGCATCATTGAATTAGTCAGGGAATCATTGAATTAGTTATGAGTTCGTGTATATCATAGGTAGGACATCATTTAAGTTGTTAGATGTTATTATGTGTTGTTTGAAGTTTAGTGACTAGCGATCTTTTCACGCAATCCAAACACCCTTCTAAGCATTTGAATCGGTACCCAAACCAAGAACAATGCGAGTTATACTTGATTCACGTTATTTCATAAATAGACTGCCAACAATTATTTCACATACAACTAAAAAAGAAAGGAGTATTTTACAGGTTTCAACAATCTGCTTATGCGTTACATGTACAGAATGATGCAAACAGATATATAAACGACTGATAACTCTAGCAGTGGCTTTAAAAAACTCTTTGACAGAACACGCCTTTAAAGAGATGTACCAGGTAATAAAATTTTCAAAAAATATGAATTGAAATGCATGAACGCATGATTTACTTTCTCTCAATCTAGCATAAGTTTAGTAGGAAGTGGCTTTTTTAAACTTGTATAACAGGAAAAAGTGGCCATGCTGTTATTCCCCAACACTTAATTGACCCAATATTAGCAGCCTCGGACGTTGTTGTCAGTTTACAAGTTGTATCACGAGAAGCTAATCCACTTGATTCTCGTGTAAAATTTGAACCTTGGTTTTTTAAGGAATCCGTATAAACATATTACGGCATTAGTGTGAACGGATTAGGTCATATGTATGAAAAAATACGGCTTATTATCTTTAGAACAGATTCCCAAAATGGCAAAACGACTTGAGAGCCTTTTTTCTGCTTACACAGATGGTTATGTGAGTCGTTGCACAAAAAATTGTGTAGACAGGTATACGTATTTTTCTTTAGTTAATTCCAATGTTTTCATGAAATTTGATTCCATGTTCTTAATATTGATGTGTTGTGTATTATTGCTTTTTAGGAACTTGGAAATTGCTAGGAGTTGGGTTGCATCTGAAGATATTATCCGATTGGTAAACCAAGTGAATGCGAAGGTGAATCTGAAGTGTTTCCTTTATAAAAAACCGAGCCGAAGAAGCAACTGATCGAGCAATATGTTGTCCTTTACTTGGTTTGTCAATCCAATATGCTGCAGGAACAAAGAACTTATATGTATTATTTAAACATATTCAAAACCATGATTAATTGTTTCATTTTTGTCCATTTGTGTAATAAAAATGGTTATCTTATTATTAGTACGAGCGTAACCTTGTCGATCCAGTGGGCAAGTTCTGTGTTTGTTGTTTACCTTATTTTGTTGTTGAAAAAAAAACGGTAACAAAAAAACGGTAACAAAAAAAAGCGTAACAAAAAAAAGCTGTAACAAAAAATCGGTAACAGTCAAACATGAAATGCATAAGCAAAACGTCGAAGAATAAAAATACAAAAACACTCAGGGCAACACAAAAATATAAAAGAATACAGAAATAGTCCCTAGAAAATAAAGGAAGTTACAAAGAAGCCCTTGAGCTTAAGAATAAAAAAAAGAGTGAAAAATATAACTTTTACCCCAAAGTTTGTAACATTTGCAAAACAGCCCTTGTAGTTTGGGCAGAAAGAAAAAAAAAGGTGGGGAAGCATGTTTTCTAGGTTTTTTTTAGATGTTGTTTTCTAATGATCCCATCATATATATATATATATATATATATATATATATATATATATATATATATATATATATATATATATATATATATATATATATATATATCTTTATATTATATATTGGTATAATTATGATTTGAAACCACACTTTTTAATCCAGTCATATCCCAGTCACATCTTTAAACCAATAGGATTTAAGAAATTCCTAGAAAATCTCCATTTTCCACGTTTTTTAATTTGAAATCGCACTTTTCTGAAACTGGGTTTTGGAACGCTGTTTTGGAACTTTTAAGGCAGCTTATGAAAACTCAAAAATGCTGACGAAAACGTAAAAACGAAGACGAAAACATAAAAACGCTGATGAAACCCTAAAAATTCGAAAAAAGTAAAAAATCGGGCGAAATCCTAAAAAACTTGATTAAACCCTAAAAATTGGATGAAAACGTAATAATACTGATGAAAACATAAAAAAGCTAATGAAAACGTAAAAAAGCTGATGAAAACGTAAAAGAACTTACGAAAACGTGAAAAAAGAGACGGGAAAAAACAAATGAAAATGAAAAAAAACTAGCAAAAACGTGAAAAAAAAATTGATCATGAAAAAAAATTATTGAAAATAGTTTCGTCTAAACATTGTTCATTTTTTTGATAAAATGGAAAATTCCATCTAAACAGGTGTTAAATATTTTTAACTCTACTCTAAAAAATAAAACACATTCCTTCTGTAGAAATTTAGAAGCAGAAAATTATGAAAAGTTTCCCACAACTAAATAGCCTTTTATTTTTTGTTTTTAATTTTCGAAATATTTTTATTAGTTTTCTTTTTAAGTTTCAAACTTTTTTATTTTCTAAATTTTGGATTAATTTCCGCAGCTCAATAATTATCTGAGTGTAAAGGTTTAGACATGTAAAAATTGCCATGGAATAATAAAAATAAAACACAAAAACTTGCGTCGGATAAAAATATATTTAAAGACCCAAAATAACAATTTCTACTAATAAACTTGTTTATTCCAGTATAGGAAAATAACATAACGATGTTTTTGTGAAATTTGGTATTCTTTTTCAGGTTTATCCGAGTGTAAATGTTTTTGTTTTCATTAATGTGTGTTTGTGAGGTTTACACATGGATTTTTTTATTAATTATCGAAATATATTTTGTTAATGCAATGATGCCTAAAAACGTTACTTGCATTTTTCAGTCTCGCTTTGTTTTGATTACGACAATATGTAAAAACAAGCATTTACAAAAACAATGAAAAACGAATTCTTGAGTTCAAGTATTTTTGATTTCAACCATTATCACTTAAGGTATGAACAAACAAGTACTCATCCTAATTAGGTGATCAAGGATTTAATCTTTTCTTAAAACTCACTTTTTATTAAGTGTGACAAGTTTTTTATCAAACTTTCTTTTTAAAAAAATGTTCTATTAAATTAATTATTTGAAAATTTGAAATTTAAAAATGGCATATTCTATCTTGGTTTGGAATATCCTTTCAGGATATTTTAATCTCCAGATTCGAACCAATCCACTAAAAGATAAAAGGGAGCGGAGTCTACGCATGCGGTTCCTTAGCAGCTATAGCGGTTCCTTATCGATAAGAAACCGCGGGCTCCAATAAAGAACCGCGGGCAGATATAGCCGTTGGATATTTGTCTTATAAATAGTGGACCATTCTCAGACTTTCAATTCACCTCTTTTACACATACATTTCCAGATTCTTTCATACTTCTTAAATCACTCAAATCCTTGATCATTTGTTTGATTACTACTTATTTAGAAGTGAATCTTTCTCCTCTCATCTTTTCCTCTCAAAGTGCAAAGAGAAGAACATTATCATCCTTAAAGTGTTGTGTCTACCTCGAAGATCCATTGAAGATCCAAACTTATTTATTCGTTGTTGTGTCATTGTTGTAAAGATCCAAGTAGTTGTGTCTATTTGGAAGTTGTGTGTGTATTAAGGTTAATACTTGGTCCTTAAAGTATATTGGTGTAGATTGGTCCTAGCTAAGATTAGGGCTCGACTTTTAGCTTAGAGTCAGAAATTGGTTAGCGACGTTGTGTACGGTTTCTCCACCTTAAGGAGCTTGTTGATTAGTGAACTCTCGAGTAAGGAGTACTCGAGGAGTGGAGTAGGAACGAGGAGTGAGCTTCGTTGCCGAACCACTATCAATCCTTGGTATTTGGTTTGATCTTTCCTTCCCTTGTCTCTTTACATTCATTATTCTTTATACTTGTGAGTATTAGTTTAGTTGCACTATACCTTGTTCATATTGTGTATAAGCAGGTTTCACATAATTACTCAAGCCTAAGTTTTTAAAAAGGATTTTTAAAAACCAATCTTTAACAAGTAAATTTAAGAAACTATTCAAACCCCCCCCCCCCCCTCTCCCCCCTTCTAGTTTCTACAATTGGTATCAAAGAGTGGTTGCTCAAGCCTTTTAAAAATATATTGTATTTTAAAACTTGAATCGATCTACGGATTCCAACAAGTATCTAGAAGGACAATCCATGCAAAGACCACCTCTTTTAAAACTGATAGTTTTATTTATTAGAAAAATAGATTTGAGACTTATGTGAAATCAAAAGATTTAGATCTTTGGCATGTTATTACCAATGGTGATTTTTTGCCATATCAATATAATGAATTTTCTAAAAGAAAAGAGATAGTCACTTTTGACAAAGCTAATGATGATACTAAAAGGAAACTTGCTAAAAATGATGAGGCTAAAATGGTGATTTATAATGCTTTACCAAAGAAAGAGTACGAAAGAATTTTTATGTGTGAAACCGCTAAAGATATTTGGAACACTCTTTTAGTAACCCACCAAGGTAATAGCCAAGTCAAAGAAAGTAAAATAGATCTTCTTGTTCAACAATATGAACAATTTGTCATCTTAGAAGATGAGACTATTGATAGTGCATTTGCTAGATTTAACACTATTATTACTAGTCTAAAAGCACTTGATGAAGGTTTTTCTAGCAAGATCAATGTTAGGAAGTTTCTTAGGGCGTTGCATCCAAAATGGAGAGCTAAATTCACGAAGATTAAAGAATCAAAGGATCTCGCAAAATTATCACTCGATGAACTCATTGGTAACTTGAAGGTTCATGAGATGATAATTTTGAAGGACTCGGAAATGGTGAAAACTAAGAGTGAAAGAAAGTCTCTTGCACTCAAGGCCAAGAAGGCGCAAAGTGAACATGAAATCTCCTCGGATAGTGATGATGAGGAATATGCCATGGCGGTTAGAGACTTTAAGAAGTTCTTCAAAAGACGAGGTCAGTACGTGAGGCAACCAAACAACGACAAGAAACCCTTCTCCAAAACCGATTTGCCAAAGATGATAAAGGTGATAGGAAATGCTTTAGCTGTGGTGATCCAAAAAGCCTTCACGCGACAAGAACCACACGGCGTTTGTTGGAGGTTCATTGAGTGATAGCGGTGAAGATGTTGTTGACAACCCCAAAGATGAGAAATGTCTCATGGTTCACAGTTCTAAAGAGGTACATTTCGAAATTAATTATTATAGCAATAATAGTTCTTCTCAAGATGATAGTGAATTCGAAGGCCAATACAATAACTTACAAGCTTAGTCTTAAATTCATTGAAAAGAACAAAGTGCTAAAATCAACTAGAACTAAGCTTGAGAATGAGATTAGTGAGCTAAGAGAGAAATTAGCTAAGCTTGAGAAAAACAAAGAAGTAGATCTAGGTTGTTTAAAATGTGAAAACCTTAGACAAGAGAATGAAAATCTCAAGAGCACCTCCATTAGACTTGAAAAGTTCATGAGAGGTACTAATTCTCTTGATGATATGTTAAACAAACAAATTCATTCTAAGGAAAGACTTAGGTTAGGATATAACACAAATGAAGCATCAACTAGTGAACCAAAACAAGTTAGGTTTTCAGAAAAATGCACCCATGTACGCGGTTCTCCAGCATATGGTGCGGTTCCTTATTGCTATGGAACCGCAGGTGGAACAAAAGAACCACGGATAGAAGAAGGCTTTTGTGAAAATCCTGAACTTTCTAAAAAGTCTATTTTTTTTGTAATGGGTTTCCCCGGTAAATAGATTAACCAAAAAAACAGTGAAGTACAAATGGAATGTGGCTAAGGTACCACATTCACCTCAAGCTAAACAGCTTGATAAACACCTAAATCTAGTGCTTATGACAAGCCATAAACACTTACAAAACACCCAGTACCCAACAAAATGAACCAAACTAGCTAACAGCTTCCATGAAGGAATTTCCACCTACATTTCTTTTAGGGAATAAATTGATTGTTTCATCATAAACCATTTCAACCTCGTCATCTTCATCTGTTGATCCCAAACTTAGATCGATTTAGCTTTATGTATACGAGATTAGATCAAGTAATACACTTAGAGAAACCTTTGTATATGCATATGATAATCTAAGTGTTATGCGGAATTAACACTTAAACAAGAACACACAATGATATAAACAAATTTTCACTTTGATTAATGATATTAAACTTGCTTACAATGAAAGTAGTTAACGAATGAAAACTTATATGAAACATTAACCTAAAGGTCTTCTTTTATAGACATAAGAAGCCTTGTACAATAATCTACGTATCAGCTATTCTAGGTAAAGATAAATATAGAAAATACATTGTTATTCCTATCTTTACTAGAAGTAATCTAGAATACAATAAACGCGTAGAGTATATCTTCCCATCAGTGCTTGTCTTCAATATATCAACGCTTGACTTTGTCTTGTCAACGCTTGAGCTGTCAGCGCTTGTTTTGCTCTTGTCAACGCTTGTTTTACTCTTGTCAGCGCTCAAGTGATCTGGCCTTAATTTATTCCCAACAATCCTCCCCTAAACTTGATATCCACTCTTATGATCAAGTTTCTGAATAAGCATTAAGGACTAGGAGGAATCTTACAAACCTGTTCATATTGGTAATAAATAAATCTGATCAAGTATTTTGCCACGTTACTTGAATAATCAATTTCCAGCTGAGTGTTCTTCATCTTTTCCAAGATATCCTTGGATATGAAATACTGACCATCCACAAGTAGATACTCAGCAAACTTTGTAGAACTCAAATGGTAAACACCAGCAGCTGAATATAATCTCCATTGAAGACCACTGAGGTCATCTTCAAGATCCTTCCAAACAGCAGGATCCTCATCTTTTGGTCCACACATTCTCTTGAATGTGGACCACAATTTTATTCCATTAGCTGAAGTTGGTGCTTCAGCCTCATACTTGGTCTCTAGCAACCTCCATAGGTCTACCAAGTCTTCTCTATCACAACTTGCAAACAAAGATATGAGAGTGGTAAAAGTGTGTACCTCTTTGCCATACCTGCCAATCTTCCAAAACCCACATTCATCTTCTTTATAGCTCACAATTGGGTTTCTAGAATCTAGTGGTAACACTTGCACCATATCTGAAGCTTCTAATGGTGAGAGCTTGAGGCTCTTTCTTATGACAGCTTCACTTGGATATAGTGGATCCATATCTTTGGGAAACTCAAGAGAAATTCCCTTTTTCACTGGTCTGGGAATAAACATTGCTTTCTTGAGCTCCATTTCTTCTGCAAGTTCTTCTTTTCTTTCATCAGAAAGAAGTCTGAGAGTGTTTGCTTCCTGCACTCTCACCCAAATGGGATAAGCCTTGCATTCCAACTCATCAAATGTCAATGCCCTCAATTTCTGATAAGTTCATCCTACTCCATGACATCTGAGCAACATGCAGTATAGCTCCCTTCTATCCCTTTTCAATTCTGAGAGAATATTGCTTGCCTTGTGTTTCAAAATTACCTGGCAATCCTTTTGAACTCTGAGGAGAATCTCCAAACCCCATATCTGATCTAAAGTGGTCAAGTGTGGATTCTCCATACATCTTTCTTCCCAAGCATTATACATTTGAACCACCTCTGGCATATCAAAGTCAACCTGTAATTTCAACTCTCTCAATTTCTCCTTGGCCAACTCTTCTCCATACTCAAGTCTTTCTGGTTCTATAATCATAACACTTGAGTCTGAGCTAGCTCCATCACTTCCTTCTTCTGAAGTAACAACAAATGGTGACTCTTTCACCTCGTTTCTGTCTTGTTCCATGATTTGTACAGCCAATCTTCTATCAAACTCAACTTGAGATGCATCCTTTGGAACAACCTCTTCTACCATAATACCCTTACCCTTATCTAATGGAGCAATTGTTGGTAAGGTAGATGGTGATACCTGTGAAGAAACCTCCTTGATGATGGATGATGACTGGGATACATCACCCTCATGTGCAGGTCTGTCAACGCCCAATTTTGCTATGTCAGCGCCCAAAAATATTTCTGTCAGCGTCCAAATTCTCCTTGTCAACACCCAAATTTCCTGCCTCAGCGCCTTTTGCAATCTCTTCCAACATGGCTGTAAATGATAAATTCAAGTTGGTAGGAGAGACTAAGGACGTATCAAAACCTGTCTGTTTCTTCAAACTTGTAAGGGCCTCAGCAACATCCAAAGATTGACCATCATGGCTGCCCTTATCACTCAGATTTATTGGATCTTCCTCCCCTTTGGAAGATTCCTCCATTCCTCTCCTTGCACTTGCAGTCTCCAAAACAACAATCCTCTCCCTCAATTGCTTGAGTTCAAGGCCTTGTGAGCCGACAACTTGTACTAAGTCTGCATTTTGCTTTTGCAAGCTCATGCAGACTGCCGTCAATTCCATAAGAGTCATTGGTTCCAGTCTGCCCTCTTCTAAAATGGGAATTTGACCTCCCAAGTCAGATTCATTGGGCATGGGGGAGGACTTAATGATGGTGGGACTGCCTTGGCCAGCTTCTAAGCCAGAACCAATAGTCCCAGCCTCATCCATGTCACCAGCCACACCTGTGGTGGTGGTTCTCTCTGCTACATGGCTAGGACCACCAGAGGAGAACACTCCAGTATTCCTTTGGCATTTCATCAACCTATATTCAGGGGGTGTGGAAGATGGTGTGGAAGATTGGGTGGATGTGGGTTGGTTAAGGGGTGTTTGGGTTTGTGAAGGTTGTGTGTCAACGTTGGAAATAGGCACATCAACGCCAACATTTAATGTGTCAGCGTTGAAGGGTTCTTGGTCAATTTGCATATGTTCAGGTGAAGGTAATGGTTCAGGTATTGGGTCAATTTGTGGTTGGGGGTCTGGTTGGGGTTGAGCTGCTGCAATGACAGCAAGCATAGCTTGGGTTAAGGGTAGGTCACGATGGGGGGTGAGTTCATCTTCATAAAAATAGCTTTCTTTTGCACAGGGATCTCATAAAAGTCATTATGATCCCTTGTGTAGTATCCTTGAACATCAAAAACCATTTGTAAAAAGCGGGGATAAGCTAAAGTCATTTTGTTCCCCTTACTTTTACACATGCCCTCAAAAATCATTTTTGAATAATTAAATTTTTGCCCAGTTGCAATACATACAATAGCACTTGCAATAGATCTATTGATCTCATTGTGTGCAGTTGATTTGGGACTCAAACATTGAAGGAGGACATGTATGAGGTACTTCCAGGCTGGGGGAAACTCTTGTTTATGATACTTGTTTAAAGTACCTTCATCAAGAAAAGGATATCCCAAAGCCCTTAGACCTTGTTCTATTTCATTAATGGGAAGGGTGGCTATACCATCAGCATCATCAAGATGCAAGGCTTGGCGTACCAAAGCCTCAGTAACCACCCAAGGTCTCCCATGAACAATAGAAGTCAATGTAGTCACTCTATTAACTGTTGAGGAACTGACAGTGTTCCAAAACTGTTTAATATGTGTGACTGGAATGAGTGGTGCATGAGAAAGAGCATACCTAAGAGGAGACGCGTTCAAATACGCCACCATTTGTGTGTATTGGGGAAACAGAGCATCATCAGCTTCAAGATACGCGATCATGTTGTGTTGGCTTCTGAACCCCAATTCTAATTCTGATGGTTTAAACTTTAGTGCCATTGTTGAAAGCTGTTAAAATTGATTGATGAAGATGAAGTTGATAAGAGAAAATTGTGTTAGACAAGAAGTATAGATACCCTGTTTAAAAATAGGAGCCAAATTTATAGGAGAAGAAAATGCATGTGATTGGCCCAAAAATAGGCAAGTATTTTCAAAAACACAATCATGAAAATATTGAAAAAGAATAGTTTTATCTCATGCATTAAATGAGGTCTATCAACTCCCAAAATTATGGCTCAAGAATATGTCAAAAAGTAACAACTGGGTAGGACCCATTGAGTGTCAACGGTCAAAAATAACCTATCAACGCCCAACGGCTATAATCTTGTCAACATTTGCCTATAGCCATGTCAGCGTCCAAATTGGTCACAACAACGCTTGGAAAAATTCTTGTCAGCGTCCAAAAATAAAAATGTTTAAAAATGAAAAATGACCTTAACAAAGTAATTTATCTTAGAGAAGATAACCAAAAAGCTGATAATTATTATAGGGCGGCAAGCACTGTCCAGTTATGCACACTTGCTTAAGCAAGATAGACATAACAGTCCTCTAGTGTCCCTTGCTAACCAAAACTCTTAACAACCAAGTTACCTAATAAAATTCCTTGTTACTCCCAGGTAAATCCCATAACAAAATTATTCCCAAGACTCCCAACAGACCACAACTAATTCTAGGCCAAAAATGTCTTGGCAGCATGCATAGTATATCAACTTTGCATGCTACAGTGCCTCATGATTTAGTAAAACTAACTCATACTCACCTGTGGACACAATCTAGAATTGTGATAAGAGTATCATATGGATACCCAAACATCCTAAAGGTTCCTAAAACCTCCCCTTAAACTATGATACATAAGTTGCTAAAAACATGCATGAACATAAAAATTTATGTCAACATAGGAATTTAAAAATTCCAACCATCATCCATAAATAAAAACTTGTCCAAATGCTGCTCCATTGATCCATAAGCAACTCTGTATCCAATGGTATACTGCTAACACCATCTGCACATTTAGATTGAAAACCACAAAACTAACATTGTTGCTGACAACGCCCCGATAACACATGACAGCGTTGAGGGAAGCTTTGTCAGCGTTAGACAATTATATTGCTGACAACGTTACAAAAACACTTATCAGCGTTCAAGCAACCTTTGTCAATGTTAGAAAAATATAGTGGAAAATCTAAATCATCAATAAGACTAATAACAATGCATCATCCTGTACATACTTTTACAAAAAGACTCCAAAACACATATTATGTGAGATTGATCATTCCAATACTTGTTACCAAGTATTGAAACCTCCCAGCATCAAAAGGTTTAGTTAGTAAATCTGACACATTTTCCTCAGTGTCAACCCTATCTGGTTGTATTAAACCTTTTTCAAAACAATCTCTAATAAAATGGTGTCTAATTTCTATGTGTTTAGTTTTAGAATGATGTACAGGATTCTTAATGATTCATAAAGTGCTGTTATTGTCAACAAATATCTTGGTATGCATGAAATTATACCCATAGTCCAACAGTTGGTTCTGAATCCATAAAACTTGTCCACAACAAGCAGCTGCAGCCACATACTCAGCTTCAGTTGTAGAATTAGCCACCACTGTTTGTTTCTTGCATTGCCAAGATATCAACCTGCTCCCAAGAAACTGACATCCACCAGTTGTGGATTTCCTATCAAATTTATCACCTCCATAATCACTATCTGAATATGCAATCAGCTCCAATGGTGAATCCTTTGGGTACCACAAACCAAGACTAGGATAGCATCTTAGGTACCTAAAGATCCTCTTCACAACATAAAGGTGACATTCTTTGGGAGTCACTTGATGGCGTGCACAAGCACACACAGCAAACATGATGTCAGGTCTGGAGGCTGTAAGGTACATCAATGATCCAATCATGGACCTATAGTGCCTGACATCAACATCTTTCCCATCTCCAATCTTTCCCCAAGGGTGTTCTCTATCCAAAGGAGTAGTAGCCCTCTTTTTATGTGGAGAAAAGCCAAACTTCTTCAAGATCTCAGCCACATATTTATCTTGGGAGATGAAGATACCATCTTCTTTCTGCTGAACTTGTAAACCAAGAAAGAAGTTCATCTCCCCCATAGCACTCATCTTGAATTTGTCTGTCATAAGCTTGGAGAAATCCTCACTCATCTTTGGATCAGTAGACCCAAAAATGATGTCATCAACATAGACCTGAACAAGCAACACATCCTTACCTTTCTTCTTTGTAAATAGTGTCTGATCTATGGTGCCCCTCTTGAATCCATTATCCACCAAGTAGGTAGACAAAGTACCATACCATGCTCTAGGGGCTTGATGAAGTCCATACATAGCCTTCTTGACTCTATACACTTTATCTGGATTCTTTGGATCCTCAAAACCAGTAGGCTGCATCACATATACCTCCTCAACAATAGTTCCATAGAGGAAGGCACTCTTGACATCTATTTGATAGACAGTGAAGCCCATGCAGGATGCATAGGCTAAAAAGATCCTTATAGCTTCAATCCTTGCAACTGGTGCAAAGACTTCCTCATAGTCTATCCCCTCCTCTTGTGTATATCCCTGAGCCACTAACCTTGCCTTGTTTCTGACCATAATGCCTCTTTCATCTCTCTTGTTTCTTAGAACCCATCTTGTCCCTATAGGTCTGACATATCTGGGACAATCAACCAGCTCCCAAACATCCTGAATTGCAAATTGGTGAAGCTCATCCTGCATTGCTTCCACCCAGCTTGGTTCTTTGAGAGCATCAAATATTTTCTTGGGTTCCTGTTGTGACAGAAAACAGGCAAACAAACATGCTTGCACAAGAGGGGTATCAACCTTCTTGTGTATATTGGCAATAAACCCACCAAGACCTTGATGAGATCTTCTAGTCTGAACTGGAGTCATAATATCACCAATGATTTGAGAAGTGGGGTGATTCTTCATAGTGGAAGTGAGAACTCCTCCTTCAAAAAGTCTGGTGTCCTCAACCTCATTCTCCATGTTGCCAATATCTTCTTCATCAGACTCTCTTCCATCAACATGAGGATGAACCTCTTCATATATATTAGAAGGTTCACCTTGTTCAAAAATGGAAGAGAAAAGATGTGCAGAAGTGTTGTCAACGCCTGAACCTTGTTTGTCAGTGCTTGGGCTAACAACGCTTGAACTGTTGTTGTCAACGTCTGAACCATCAACGTCTGAATTGGTCTTGTCAGCGCTCTATTTGCCTTTGTCAGCGCCTGAAGGACCATGCATGTTTGTATCTGGTGGTACTTGGAAACCACCATTGTCTTTACTAGCAGCAGCAGCAGCAGCAAAAGCATCTGTCCAAATGGGAATTGTAACATATTCTTGTATAGGAGATGTCTTTTCTGCTTGTGATACAACCTTTTCATGAACCTGTGTACCTGAAACATCAAAAACTTGTTCCTCCACAACATTTGAAGTGACCTTCACAATGTTTGGATTAGTGACAGGCATATAATTTAAAGTTCTAGATAAAGGTTCCAAGTCAAACAACCAATTAGGACCACTTTCAGGATCACTAGGTTTATTTTCTAAAAACCTGACATGTACTCTTTCAAGTATACGTTTTTCTTCTTTAAGATAAACCCTATATCCCTTGCTCTGCACTGAATACCCCATGAAGTAGCCTTCATCACCTTTTGCACTAAATTTCCCTAAGGCATCACTAGTATCTAAAACTACTACATGAAAACCAAAAGGTCTGAGAAAACCAATATTAGGTTTTCTTCCCCAAAGTAACTCATAAGGTGTTTTGTTCTGAATTTTGTTAACCAATGCTCTATTTTGAACATAACAAGCTGTATTAACAGCCTCAGCCCAAAAGGCTATAGGAAAATGAGCATCAGCCAACATTGTTCTGGTTGCTTCAATCAGGGTTCTATTTTTCCTCTCAGCAACCCCATTTTGCTGTGGAGTTCTAGCAATACTAAATTGCCTAGTAATTCCTTTCCTGGCACAGAAATCATCTAGCTTCTTATTCCTAAATTCACCACCATTATCACTCCTAAGCATTTTAACTTCATTGCCTGACCTCTTCTCAATCTGAGTGATAAAATCAATTAGAATATCAGCTATGTCATTCTTCATAGCTAGAAAGAATGTCCAAGTAAACCTAGAAAAGTCATATGTGATGACAAAGCAATATGACTTACCATTCAAACTTTCTATATTGGTTGGACCAAAGAGGTCCATGTGTAGCAACTGAAGAGGTCTAGAACTAGTATGCACTTGTTTGGACTTGAATGAGACCTTGTGTTGCTTGCCTTTAAGACATGCAACACAAGAGTGGTCATTGTGGAAGGCCTTCTCAGGTAAACCATCAACCAAGCCAAGTCTCACAAGCCTATTTATATTTTTAAAATTTATGTGCCCTAGTCTCCTGTGCCACAAATTACTCTCATCTACTGAGGCTTTAGTATAAAAACAAGACATATTATTATTCATTTTAACCCCATTCAGATTCACATTGTATATGTCTTTATGCCTAGGTGTTCTATATTCAATATATTTCTCATCAGGGATCTTATAATCCTTGCTTAACACCAAACACTCAGTATCAGTAAACAAAACTTTATTCTTGTTATCACAAACTTATGATACACTAAAAAGATTGTAATCAAGTTCTTTTACCAGAAATACGTTCTCAAAACGTAAGTTCTTGGTGAGAAGGGTTCCTTTGCATGTGATAGTACCATATCCGCCTCCAAAGTAAACCTTATTACCATCCTTAATGGGAGTGAAGTTAGTTAAGTAATCTTCCTTCCCAGTCATGTGCCTTGAGCATCCACTATCCCAATATCCATAATCATTGACCTGTTTTTGAATGCCCTGCACATAAAGAAAACAAATTAGTTTTCTTTGGGAACCCAAGTCTTAAAAGACTTGGATTCATCTGGTTGTTCAATAAGAACAGACTTAGTTCTCACAACAACCCCATTTTCATCCTTCTTAGGATGAAATACCCAGTTAACCCCAATAGGTTTTGTAATGACCTTTGAAATGTAATTAAATCTGTTGCAGGTCACTGAAATCCCATTATCATTAGGGTTTCGATCTTTCTTGGGTCTCCATGTTAAGCTTGAAGAAGCTTTAGACCCCTTACCCTGTGGTTGCAAATATTTAGGTCTGGTCACGTTTCTGTCAACGTTGGAATTGGTCTTGTCAACGTTGAGATTACCCTTGTCAGCGTTGAATCTAGGGTTTGCTACAGAAACCCATTGCCTATTAGACCAGGTGTTTGTCTTTTGAAATGGTCTTTGTCCATGAGTGTTAGACCCTCTAGTGAAGAATGGGGCAGGTCTAACAACTTGTGGACTTTGCTGCACACAAGGTTTGGGTCTGACAACGTTTGACTTCCTAACAACGTTGACTTTGTAACCTTAATAGGAGTTGACTCATTGGGACTTTCACATAGCAAGCCACCCTTAACAAACAAAGTAGGGTTAGCTTTCTTCCATTCATTCAGATCAGTCAACTTTTGTTGGTACTCTTCAACTGGAGTGACAACTCTTGGTGGAGGAATGAATTCCTCCTCTTGGAATTCTGGCAAACCAGTCCAAGATAGGTCCTTTTGTTGGACACCATAGAAGTCACCAGCTGGTGGTGGAACCACAGAGTAATCATTCATCCCAATCCCAGTCATGTCCTTAGGATCTCTTTGTTTACTCACACGGTCTCCTAGGGTTTGAGTGGCTCTATCAAATCTCTGAATTTTAAGGCCAACATTGTCTTTATTCTTAATAGCCTCATCTAATTTAGCTTGTAACTCACCATTAACCCTTTCCATAATGTTTCTAATATCCATACTAGCATTTAACTCATGTTTTAAGATATTTATTTTATCTTTTAAGTCAAAATCCATTTTCTTGTATTCAGAAACTGTTTTCTCAGTTTGAGTGAGAGCTAGTTGGTAATTAGACAGTTTGCACTTTTCAGTACTCACATCACTTAATAATCTTAACACCTCTTTGTTAAGCTTCTCAGTGTTTAACCTACAACCTTTACTACAAAAAGCATCAATGTATACCTCATTATCAGATGAAGAGGAGGAGTGTGCCATGAGAGCATATTCAACATGCTCTTCTTCTTCAACCTCAGCAACCAAAGCTTTATCCTCTTCCACATTCTTAGCCAGATAGCTCCAATACCATCCCATACCATCAATTCCTTGAACTGCAACCATGGCTTTAGGATCTTGAGCTTTAACAACTTGACTTGAGGGTTTACCAGCATCAGATCTTCTAGGAGATCTGCATTCCCTCATGAAGTGTCCCATACGATGACAGTTGTAGCATTCAACTTTGGATTTATCAAATCCAGTTGTGTCTTTTGCATTGAAGGTCATCTTCTTCTTAAAACTTCTGTTCCACCTGTTTGCTCTTATACTAGCAAGAGCCATGTTTCACTTAATGTCCATCTCTTCCATGTGCTCATCACTTATCTGCTCAAGGTCCTCATATGTAATCACTGAACCATTGGGCAAAGAAGCAATATAAGCACATACAGTATCCAAATCCAAACCAGCAGGTTTAACTCTTGGGGAGTCACTAGTGAATGTGTCAGGGTTTGAGAAGGAGACGTTGACAGGACTTGTTCCAGCGCTGACACATGATGATCCAGTAACTGGATGCATGTAAGAGTCCTTCTGATTGAATTGACCTTCACTATGAGAGAAGAAGGCCATGTTACTGTTGGTAGACTTGTTTCCATGCTCTAAAAGAGTTTCATCTTCCAACAGCCTCAGTTTGTTGTAAATGTCATCAAACGTGGAACTTTTGTAAGTATTATTGGCAAGAATGGATCTTGCCTCAATCTTCCACACCTCACCAAGACTTTTAAGAAAAGTAGCATTGATGTCAACATCACCAACTTGTGTCCCCATGAAGGACAATTTGCTTGTAATGTCAAGCAATCTGCTTCTCACACTACTCAGCTTCTCATTGGGTTGTGCTTTAAAAATAGCATAATCATGCATAAGTTGTTTCTTCTTTTCTTCCCTAGTATCTGCATTACCACCATATGCAACTTCAAGAGCTGCCCAAAGTTGCTTAGCAGAGTCATAACCTCTATATTTATGTTGGTTCTCTTGTCCCAACGAGAGTTTCAGAATATTTAGGGTTTTCATGTCAACCCTTTTCTTTGCTATGTCTTCAGCAGCCACAGCTCTACCATCTTCAGGTTTTTCTTTCTTATCCTCTTCAGAACATCCAGCAACAGCTGATCTTCGAGTAAT
Source organism: Glebionis coronaria (assembly GCA_025667525.1). Classification (NCBI taxonomy): domain Eukaryota; kingdom Viridiplantae; phylum Streptophyta; class Magnoliopsida; order Asterales; family Asteraceae; genus Glebionis; species Glebionis coronaria. The sequence continues at coordinate 48,865 of JANFOE010002293.1, forward strand.
AGCATCAGCAATCTTTTGGGCTTTATCGAATGTGTTTCCATATTCAATGATCTCCCAGAGTGTGTAGTCATAGATCCCTAGATATTGCTCAAAGTTGAATTTCCACAATTCAAAGTTGGTTGCATCAAGCATGGGAATCTTGATGTTTGGTAAAGGTGAGGAGGACGAGGTTATTGTTTCAGACATGATGTTGTTAGGGTTTGTGAGAAAATTTGGGTTTTGGTGATTTTTAGGGTTCTTGTGTTCTTTAAAGATTAAAAGTTCCTCAACCAGGCTCTGATACCACTTGTTGATCCCAAACATAGATCGATTTAGCTTTATATATACGAGATCAGATCAAGTAATACACTTAGAGAAACCTTTGTATATGCTTATGATAATCTAAGTGTTATGCGAAATTAACACTTAAACAAGAACACACAATGATATAAACAAACTTTCACTTTGATTAATGATATCAAACTTGCTTACAATGAAAGTAGTTTACGAATGAAAACTTATATGAAACATTAACCTAAAGGTCTTCTTTTATAGACATAAGAAGCCTTGTAAAATAATCTACGCATCAGCTATTCTAGGTAAAGATAAATATAGAAAATACATTGTTGTTCCTATCTTTACTAGAAGTAATCTAGAATACAATAAACACGTAGAGTATATCTTCCCATCAGTGCATGTCTTCAATGTATCAATGCTTGAATTTGTCTTGTCAACGCTTGAGCTGTCAGCGCTTGTTTTGCTCTTGTCAACGCTTGTTTTACTCTTGTCAGCGCTCAAGTGATCTGGCCTTAATTTATTCCCAACATCATCATCATGATCCAATACAGAGTAAGGATTTGATGTAGATATCCCAACACCTGATGATGATGACGTATCAATAGACTTCAACTTGGGCAAAGAAACAGTCTTCGCACTAGTCACTCCCTTCATCGGGTTACTAATTGTAGCTTTAGGAACAAATTTAACATTCGGCTGAACCAATGAACCAGTAAACTTACCACCCTTGAAAGATTTCGTCATCTTTCTCTTTCCTTTGGTCACCGTTTCAAAACCATCATTATTCTCAACAACAGGAGTAGCACCAGAAGTAGATGGACCAGTACTAGCAGTAGGAACTATAGGAGAAGCAGCCACCTTATTAGAGCATTGGTTAATAGAGTGGCCAAAAGTCTTACACTCAGCACATCTAGGAGGTCCCCATTCATATTCAACACGGATAGTTTCCTTTATAAAACCATCCCCCGAAAGAGAAGGGACACCAATGGTAACAACATCCACAAAATCAGCCTCAGCATTAACCTCAATTAAGCATCTGGCAAAACTACTCCGACCCCGTGACTCCTTACACATAGAACTAGTGTAGGAATCTAGCATCACAGGGTTTCCAATGAAAGAAGCAATCAAACTAATTCCATCTTCTTCAAAGACTTGAATAGGCACATCATGTAATTTTACCCAAACAGGAATACGAGTCAATTCTTCTTTAATCAACCTAGTATTCATCGACCATTTTTTGAGAATGATAGGAGATTTACGAATCAACCACGAGCCCTCCTCTAAAACTGCTTCCAAACCAGCAAGTGACTTGAATTTGAAAAAGAAAAAACCCTTAGAATTCATCATGATCCGTGTCAACCCATGTTTCACCCAGTTGTTTCTAACATAATAATCCACAACCGGGAAAGCCATTATCTTTCCAATAAAGTAACCATAAAGAGTATGTTCAAGACGATGACTAACCTTCTGAACCACTTTACGAGGAATAGAGACGTTTACACCATCAAAAACATCTTCTAACACCAATTGACGAAAACTACCGTTATCAACAGACTGCTCCGTTTCAGTTGCACCAGTATTACAAATAGAAGCAAGCGTATCCATTTTATTAGAAAATTCAGTGGTAATATCCTCAATCGACTGTACATAATCATTACTTGCACAATTTGTACCACCCCCCCCCCCCCCCCCCCTTGATCCTCAACTCAACTTCATATGCACACAATAGAATATAGATCTCCTTCAATCGTTCACTGGTAACCAACGAACATATATCAAATTTCGCCAACTTTAAATTATGCTTGAGCTCACAAACTTCAGCCACGTGTGTAGTGGTATCCCAAAAACCTTACCAATCACATCAATCGTACAAGGCTGTATCTTATTAAGTAACGCAGCCTTTGCATCCACATCCATCCTCTAATATTCATTAGGTTCCATTAGAAGCACAACGAAACCCTAATCAGCAGTAACGAAACCCTAAAACACAAGAACAAACCAAACCCTAATATGCGATTACAATGGAAAACGAACAAGACAATCATGCAAGGTAACACATGACACACACAGCAACTGTATATGAATACGATCAGAGACACACGAAGCAACCTAGAAAAACGTAACCACCGCCTCCACACAAAGCGCACAGAAAAAAATAAAAAAAAGAAGACCGATTAAAGAAACCCAAAAAAACTGGCAACCAAATAAAAACAATGTTAACTCAAGCTTAATACAAGATTAAACGAGAAAACATTATTGTTATATGGTATTTAGATTGAAGGATTAAAAAAATCGAATCACAAGGAAAAAAATTCTTTTTCCTGTCGCCATAGATAAGAATTAGGGTTTGTTTAGGTTTTTGAAAAGTCTATTTTAGGTGAAGGACCAAAACATATTGTTATTAACAAGGTCAAAGTACCTATTATTGAAAAGCATACTCTAGATAAATTCTACAAGCCCTTGAGTAAACCTCTAATGGGAACTAGAAACTTATCTAGACAAACATCTACTCCTCCAAGAGTACGAAATGAGTCTAAACCTAGAACTAGAACACCTACACCAAAAAGAGATGATAAAGCTAAATCACGACCTAGAAGTAAAACTCCAACACCTAAGAGGAATAACAATAATTATAGATCAAGATCAAAGACACCTAGAAGAAACTATGGACAATAAAATGGCCATATGAATTGGAATAATTTTCAACAACAATACTTTTCCCCATGGGGAATGTCTCCTTCATTCATGCATCCCAACCAAATGCAAGTGATGTTTGGAACTAACAACTTTGGACCCATGAGATATTGGGGACCAAATGTTTGATCTTGTGTGTTGTTACCTAGATATGCTTGGGAATCGATTTAGAGCCCGACGAGTGGATTAAGGATAGTGGTTGTTCTAAACACATGACGGGTAATCGAAGTTTATTCGCACTACAAAGCATATGACGGAGGTAACGTTACATTCGCAACTAATCGACGTGGTAATATCATTGGCAAAGGTACGGTCTCTCTTGACTCTATGACTATAGAAAACGTAGAACACGTAGATAACTTAGGTTTTAACCTTCTAAGTATAGGTCAAATTTGTGACAATAAGTGTAAGGTCATCTTTTTGGAATATGACACTGAAATCGTAAAAGATGGAAAGGTCATTGGAAAAGGTGTTAGAAAGCATGGGCTTTATGTCATGAAGGTCAATAGGAAGTCAAAGGACAACTTATGTCTAGCGACTTTAGATGATAATTCTACTCTTTGGGATAGGAGATTAGGTCACGATAATATGAGTTTAATTTAATCTTTAGTCTCTAAGGAGTTGGTAAGATATCTCCCTAAGATGAAGTTTGATAGTCACTTTTGTGATGCTTGTAAAATTAGGAAGCAAGTTCACGCAAGTCACAAAGCCAAGAATTTGGTTTCGACCTCTCGGTGCTTAGAGATCCTACATATGGATCTCTTTGGACCTTCCGCCATACGGAGTTATGGAGGTAACCTTTATACCCTAGTTATAGTTGATGACTATTCTAGATTCACTTGGACTAGATTTTTGGCGTCTAAGAATGAAGCTTTCGATCACTTCAAAACCTTTAGTTGAAGAATTGAAAATCAGGATGTTCAATTGTCTCTATTAGGACGGATCATGGTAGGGAATTTGATAATGAATTGCAATTCGGTGCCTTTTGTGAAGCTCATGGTATTATCCATAACTTCTCGGCTCCTCGCACTCCACAATCAAATGGGGTAGTTTAAAGGAAGAATAGGACCATCCAAGAGATTAGTAGGACGATGTTAAATGAGAAATATTTGCCTCAAAAATTTTGGAGCAATGTCGTGGACACATCGACCTACATTCTCAACCGAATTCTTATTCAATCTTTTCTAGGAATGACCCCCTATGAGATTCTTAAAGGTAAGAAGCCCTCATTGGAATACTTTAGGGTGTTTGGAAGCAAGTTCTTCATTCTAAACACCAAAGATTACCTTACTAAGTTCAACCCAAAGTCTTAGGAAGGTATCTTTTTAGGTTATTCTCAAACCAGCAAAGCCTACATAGTCCTTAATAGAACCACTGGTGGAATTGAAGAATCACTTAACGTGACATTTAATTAAACCCCTCCTTCATCTAAGACACCACCTTTGGTAGATGATGACTTGGATGAAATAGACATAGTTAATGCCAAAGATGTTAGAAACATAGGAGTTAAAGACCTTAGTGTTGAAAAGGGAGTAAACATTAAAGAGTCAAAGGATCATGCTCTCGATAACGTCATAGGCGAATTAAATCAAAGGACCCTAAGATCTCAAGTCCAAATCAAAGTAACTTCTCTCCTTGATTGAACCAAAGAATGTTAAATAAGCCTTGATGGATGAGAGTTGGGTCATCGCTATGCAAGAAGAATTGAATCAATTCATTGCTAATGACGTTTGGGAACTTGTTCCTCCACCTAGAAGTTCGACCATCATGGGAACCAAATGGGTATATAGGAATAAGTTAGACGAGAATGGTTTTGTGTCTCGTAACAAGGCGAGACTTGTAGCTCAAGGCTATAATCAACAAGAAGGTATTGATTATGACGAGACATACACACCCGTAGCAAGATTATAATCCATTAGAATCCTTTTATCTTACGCTTGTGCCTTAGACTTTAAGCTTCAACAAATGGATGTAAAGAGTGAATTTCTTAACGGTTTGATCGATGAGGAGGTAACCTCCTGGCTTCATTAATTTTGAGAAATCGGATCATGTTTACAAGCTTAAGAAAGCTCTTTATGGTCTTAAACAAGCACCCAAAGCTTGGTATGATAGACTTAAAGCGTTTCTTGTAAAACATGAGTATACCATGAGGATGGTAGACAATACGCTCTTTATAAAGAAGAAAGGTTCTCACCTCATTATCGTACAGTTATATGTTGATGACATTATATTTGGTTCAACTTGTCAGTTATTATATGATGACTTTGCCAAAATCATGCATGACGAGTTTGAAATGAGTATGATGAGAGAACTTAACTTCTTTTTAGGACTCCAAATTAAACAAATGGACGATGGTATTTTCGTTAATCAATCCAAGTATGTTATAGAAATGTTAAAGAAATTTAGATTAGAAGACTCTAGACCGATGAAGACCCCTATGGCCTCGGATACTAAACTTACTGTAGATGATGATTGTGAGTCGGTAGACAACACCAAATATAGAGGTATGATTGGTAGTTTGTTGTGCCTAACGGCAAGTCGACCGGATATCATGTTTAGTATTTGCCTTTGTGCTCGCTTCCAAGAGGCTCCCAAAACCTCTCACCTTGAAGCGGTTAAGTGTATCTTCTAATACATTTAGGGCACTATACATTTAGGATTATGGTGTCCTAAAGGGACCGGCGTAGAAACCATTGTCTAAGCGGACTCAGATCATGCGGGAGACTATATGGACTGGAAAAGCACTAGTGGAGTTTGTACCTTCATGGGTTGTTGTTTAACTTCTTGGTTCTCCAAGAAACAAACCGCTCTTGCTATATCCACCACGGAAGCCGAGTATGTGAGTGCCGGTAAAGCTTGTCAACAAGCTCTATGGATGAAGCAAGCGCTTGTTGATTACGGGATTTCTCTTGATGATGTTCCCATCATGTGTGACATTAAGGGTGCAATAGACCTTGCAAGAATATCGTGCAACATTCGCGAACTAAGCACATAGAGATTTGCCACCATTTTCTTAGGGATAATGTTCAAAAGGGGAACATTTAGATTGAGAAGGTGCCCTCGGTAGAAAATTTAGCCGACATCTTCACTAAGTCACTTAAGAGGGAACCTTTTAATTACTTGCGTCTAGGTCTAGGTTTAATGGAACATATTCCTTAATTGCGCATTTTAATTAATCGAGTCTTTTTCTCTTTTGAGTCTTTTCTTTCTTTGAGCTTTTGGGTATCGCAAACTCCTTTTGAAAATCTTCTCTTCTCTTTTTCAAAATTCTCAAAGTTCTTTCGAAAATGGTCGAGAAATGTTTTTGCATTGTTAATTCAATCTAAAAATGTTTTTCATAGCTTATTGCTACTCATAATGAGCTTACATAATTCATATGTATGGGTCTCTCAAATATAACAAGAACAAAAGAGAACTATGTAGGATCATTGTGTCATGACTTTTTGTCTAGTTCTACACACCTCCTACATTGATTTCTTTAAAATCCATGTATTTTGGTCAAAACCTTGTTTGGTGAGTTCTTGTGTGTTTTCTTTTTCTATCCTTGCTTCTAAGCATATCTCTATGATTAGTTAGACTAGAAAAATTGGATTTGCTGAATTGGAAAATCATCCCTCGTCACCAAATTTAACCCACTGTGCGCGATTCTTCATTGAGATCGTGGCTCCTTATCGATAAGGAACCGTCGGGGTAGATAAAGAATCGCGCCCAGTACCTTCACTTTCGGGTATTCCTGAAACTCCAAAATTGTTCCAACACTTTTTGGAATCTTTGTTTCAACCCTTTGACCACCCCCAAAATATCTTGGGCTTTTTCTATTTAACCTTAAGCATTTTGCATCCTTTCTAAAATCAAAATGTCTTATTCCCCAAATGAAAGCTTTGATTCTCCTCCATTTTCTCCAATTGCTTTCAATCCCAATTCACCCAAGAACACTCAAAATCACATCTCATCCTCTTCTAAGAATGTTGATTGTGGAACTTCTTATCTTCCACCACTAGCCTTTAGTGTTCTTCCTCCTTCACATGATAATGTCATGCATCATGGAACATATTGTCATTGTTGTCAATATCAACATCTTGCTATGGCTCATATCTATGAAGAGTTGAATTACATCAAGAGTCTCTTAGTCAAACCACCTCTTCACTATGACTATGAGATCTCTACCAAGCCACCACCACCTCTTTCCGCCACTACCTTGTCTTTTATCTAAGCATTGGTTGCTTATCTTTAAGACATCTAGTTCAAGCAAATCTTAGAGTTCTAGTTTAACTAGGATTAGATTTATGATTTTCTTTTGGCTTGTGTTATTTCTCATACATCTTTGTATGATTTATTTCCTTGTATCTTTTATCATGTTTCCTTTTAACATGACTTATCTTGGATCTTTGTTTCTTCTCTTATTCTTTTTTTTTGTTTTTTGTGACCTTTGCTATATCGTGTTGGGTGTCTCTTCTCTACTAATAACCCTTCTATGTAGCTTATCACCATACATCGCTTCCTTGGTGCCCCAAGCAAGGGGGAGTAAGCACCAACGGGGAGCATTTGCAAAGTCCGGTTCTTTTTTTCTTCAAATACTTTTGCAACCTTTTTGCTTCGACAAAGGAGGAGAAATGATATAAACTCGTCTTCGAAAATCTTGTTTTATTAGGTGATTGAGTTTATGTATTGTCGGAATCAAAAAGGGGGAGATTGTTAATGCAATGATGCCTAAAAACGTTACTTGTATTTTTCGGTCTCGCTTTGTTTTGATTACGACAATATGTAAAAACAAGCATTTACGAAAACAGCGAAAAACGAATTCTTGAGTTCAAGTATTTTTCATTTCAACCATTGTCACTTAAGGTATGAACAAACAAGTACTCAACATAATTAAGTGATCAAGGATTTAATCTTTTCTTAAAACTCACTTTTTATTAAGTGTGACAAGTTTTTTTTTAAACTTTCTTTTTAAGAAAATGTTTTATTGACTTAATTATTTGAAAATTTGAAATTTGAAAATGGCATATTCTTTCTTGGTTTGGAATATCCTTTCGGGATATTTTAATCCCCAAATTCGAACCAATCTACTAAAAGACAAAAGGGAGCGGAGTCTACACAGGCGGTTCCTTAGCAGCTATAGCGGTTCCTTATCGATAAGGAACCGCGGGCTCCAATAAGGAACCGCGGGCAGATATAGCCGTTGGATGTTTGTCTTAATAATAGTGTACTATTTTCAGACTTTCAATTCACCTCTTTTGCACATACATTTCCAGATTCTTTCATACTTCTTAAATCACTCAAATCCTTGATAATTTGTTTGATTACTACTTGTTTAGAAGTGAATCTTTCTCCTCTCATCTTTTCCTCTCAAAATTAAAAGAGAAGAACACTATCATCCTTGAAGTGTTGTGTCTACCTCAAAGATCCATTGAAGATCCAAACTTATTTATTCATTGTTGTGTCATTGTTTTGAAGATCCAAGTAGTTGTGTCTATTTGGAAGTTGTGTATGTATTAAGGTTAATACTTGGTCCTTAAAGTATATTGGTGTAGATTGGTCCTAGCTAAGATTAGGGCTCGGCTTTTAGCTTAGAGTTGGAAATTGGTTAAGAGACGTTGTGTACTGTTTCTCCACCTTAAGGAACTTGTTGATTAGTGAACTCTCGAGTAAGGAGTACTCGGGGAGTGGAGTAGGAAAGAGGAGTGAGCTTCGTTGTCGAACCACTATAAATCCTTGGTGTTTGGTTTGATCTTTCCTTCCCTTATCTCTTTACATTCATTATTCTTTATACTTGTGATTATTAGTTTAGTTGCACTATACCTTGTTCATATTGCGTATAAGAAGGGTTCACATAATGACTCAAGCCTAAGTTTTTGAAAAGGATTTTTAAAAACCGATCTTTAACAAGTAAATTTAAGAAACTAGTCAACCCCCCCCCCCCCCCCCCCCCCTTCTAGTTTCTACATATTTTTTTAAATTCGGATTAAATATTGAATCTTTCAAAAATATCTATTTTTAACATAAATTTAAGAATCATATCATAGAAATATATCATGTTATGGTTTCGCCACTGTGTCAATCTGGTCAAGTCACCGGGTAACAAGATCGATCATTGGGTCAACCCGATCGAGTCACCGGGTCACGGGTTCATTGTC
>JANFOE010002294.1:0-75684 GCA_025667525.1 Glebionis coronaria
ATATATATATATATATATATATATATATATATATATATATATATATATATATATATATATATATATATATATATATATATATATATATATATATATATATGTATATATATATATATATATATATGTATATATATATATATATATATATATATATATATATATATATATATATATATATATATATATATATATATATATATATATATATATATATATATATATATATATATATATATATATATATATATATATATATATATATATATATATATATATATATATATATATATATATATATATATATATATATATATATACTACTGGCAAAACCCGTCAGATGGACGGGTATGATTTCTGATTGTCGTTTAACTTTTTTTATTTAGTAAATATTTGTTTGTAATGTTAAATGCACGAGCATAACTTGTAATTAGAAATTATATTTTCTTATTTAGCTAAATATTGGTGTTTATAATAGTAATGTTTGTCAAATTATTTACGTATTATCAAATATATTCTACAATGTTACTTAAAAACATGTTGTCCTTCAATATAAAGTAAATGCAAAATAAAGTTCTTTACAATTATAATAAGATTCAAGAAAGTAGTTGTATGTAACATTTGTAGATGACAATAACAATAGCTTAAGTTTTGGTTGTCTACTTGTTCAACGTACTCTATCCGTTTTATAATAAGCATTTATTTAGACCTTTTTCTAACTAACTTTATTTAAATTTGATCACAAATATTTTTATTTATATTATATAACATTTGATGATCCACCGAAAAGGTCAATAAGGGAACGTGACTTTGTGTACTTTTTTTATTGGTTCTCTCAACAAAAGTGGTTACTTTATCGGTTGGTTGTAAGTTTTGTAGCACAGTTAAATAGACATAGTGTAAGTAAGTAGTTGTACAAAACTAATGGCTAAAGAAGTAGGGTTAGTGTAGAGGTGGAAAAACGGGCGGGCGGGTAAAATGGGCGACAGGCTAAATGGACGGCGGGCTAAACGGGCGCAAGTTAAAATGAAAAAAAAACATATAAAAATGTAAAAAAAGAAAAAAAAAATTGTATAAAATACGGGAATAAAAAAATAAATATAAAGATTCTTCGAGTAGTTTAATTAATATTTTACATGGACGCCCATTTAGTTTTTTACATGTGTCCCGTTTAGCCCATCAATAATAATGAATGGGCAAAAAAATGCCCCATCCTTTTCGAAAATGGTCAAAAAAATGCCTATATTTATTAAAATAGGCAAGATTTGTCGCCTTTAGGTTGGTGACTCACTCAAATCTTCACCATTAGCAAGAATGGGAATACCTTAAGGTGTACCGTTTTCTATTAGTACTTGAATTTGTGTAACATGAAATTTTGGTAGGTATCAAGATTCAGACTCTTAAAAAAATTATAAGAATTTAACACTTTTGTACTATTTATATTATGAAACATATTATTGATTAGTTTAGGCAAACAAAACTTTTACATATATTTTGCTTTATAGTTTATACCATCCTTCATATTTCTAACGCATGTTAAGTGGTAGAAGCAGGTATGTGGTAGAAGTATGGCGAAAAAATGTAATGCGCATGTTTGTCAAATGAACTATAGGTATTTTCCTTATTGGATATGAAGTGAGAATAGTTATCAAAGTAAATAACCTAAAATGTAAGTGTGTTAACTTTTAAGAATGATGTCTACGTATATAGTTTCATTATTGTACTTATATGTTACAAATTCCGCAGTATACAATTTATAATACAAACTTGTACAAATTAACGTATTATACTGATATTCACTATGAATTACTAGTTGAAGATGTATAATAATGTGTTTCTTAAAAAACAAATTTGCATGAACACTTAATAATAAAAGTGGTGATACCCTTTTAATAGAATTCATATAGTGTTCGAGACTTTGAGGTGAAACAAAATTGCTTGTTTTTATCCTAAAAACTTTGAATGTTAACACTCCGAGGGTCGTGGTTAGCACGACAAAGAACATTTCCTAGTATAGGATAAACAAAAAAAATACTAAAATATTCACAGAACCGATTAAGTTATATATAATCCAAATTATATGTGTGAGAGGTTCAACCTTGCAGTTGGAAAAACTCCAATCAGCTGGTTTAATAGATTAAAATAAACAAACAAATAAAAAAGAAGATATAACACATATCTGTAGTGGATAAAGATTTTCACTTCCTTGAAATGGTCGTGACACTTCAATAAGTAGTAATCGCTTACTTTAGTATACTGAACCCAAATACAGTAAAGATTTAATTACACCCACTTTATAGGACCAACCCGTCAGTCCGTCACAGTTAAAAATAGGGGTGTCAGTAATTTTGGGTTGACCCGAACCCAAAAAGCCTTATCGGATCAGGTTAAATAGATTTGATAAATCTTATCGGGTTCGTGTGACCCGAACCTGATAACCCGACACTGTTATCGGACCAGGTTAGGGTTGGATATTTTTTGTTATCGGGTCAACCGATAAAACCCGCAAAGAAATATGTAACTTTGTTTTTTTATCTCCTACTGGGATTTGGTTTGGTTCAATTTTTTGCATTTATACTAATACAAATTATGTTGTGTTGGAGGTAATGCAATACTTATTGTATCCATTACTGTAGTTGAAATGTATCAATCATTCTATCATTCATTCTTTTCGGCACATACTTGCTAAATTTTTCATCTCTCCACAAAATTTCAATTTCATGTCATAAGAACAATAAAACCATAAATGAGACCTATGACATAAAATAGTTGATTTAAAGTAGAAGAAAATAAATTTAAGTATATACTACTGAACCCTCTTTTACCTTGCACGTGACATTATATAATACAGAGTAGACATTTAACGGCTGCCATCTGATGGCATGCCACCTTTGATCTCAACTGAACCACCCTCACCTTTGGTTGGAACTCAAGGACAGCTGGTGCAGTCTGTGTCTGCTGTTGAGAATTATGCGGAAGTGGTTCAAGTGTCACCAGTGACATCATCGCCACCATCTGTGCCTGTTTCAGTTCCAACAGAAGCTCAACATGCTCCTAAAGATCGTCTACAATATGTATTGGGTCAAAAGAAACTGGAAATCATCACAAAACATACGACAACATATCCTCAAAATATCAAAATCAAGAAAGTTCAGATGTTATGAAAGAGTGTAAGGCAACATATACGTTAAAAGTTCTCATGGACCCTGCAGTTGCCTAAAAGGGAAAAGGGTCCCATATATAGCCGGGTGAGGCTTAAAAGGAATAATATTTATTAAATTCAAAGCTTCGTCTAACGTACCTGCTCGACCTAAAAGATCAGCCATAAGAACAAAGTGATATGGTTTAGGTTTAATCTGGTAATCTTTTTTGCATAGTGTCAAAGTAATGTATGTTTCACCATCCCTGTCTTATGATACGCCTAATGATTTAATCTGAAGTTCCCTGATAGATCATCTTCACCGCTTGTCATGCACTTGTGTGTTTCTACACGTATATGATCATATAAGCTTTCAAATGTCGGGATAAAATAAGTAAAGTATTAGATTACTACAAATCAGTTTAATGAACCTAAAATAGGTTATTGATTGATAGGTATTCTAAGCATGAAGATTAAATAATCACATCTATATGCACACTCACAAAATATGAATTGAGTTATCACAAAAATGTGTATTGATATATGTAATTTGTTGCCAGTTGATGTTTCTTTATATTATCCCTAAGTAATTCGGGTAAAAATTGTTCATCAGTTGAGGTATAAACATATAATTCACCTACACCAAACATCAAATCCTACGACGCCCTTTCGCAGATTACACAAGAGTATGTAATTAAAACAAAAAAAAACATAGCAAAAACATATACCATTTGCTTCCATTTGACCCTTCAAGTTCCAAGAATATACGTGACGGCGTCGGCTGAAATCAAGCAAAATATGTTCCGAGTATACTCCACCAAAAATAATAATATGAAGCAAGATTAAAGATCACTTTCACAAACCTTTTTCCTTAAGTTAGAAGGCCCTCTGTAATAAGGTGAGCGTGCCATGCGGTATATTGCTGATCTTCCTCAAGATCTAGGGGTTGTCCTGACATTTTCAAATCCGTTCAAGCTGTCTGCAAACTATTGGTGCACGTGATTTGATAGGCTTTCTTGGTAGAGTGGTTGTGTTATTTACCAACCATGAAACTCCTGATAAAATCTGTAAATGACTACAGAATTTCTCATTTAACTGAATATGACATTATACACTTCTCATTTTCAAGTTTGGGATAGAATGTTGCTCTTATTTTGGGAGTTACTTTTTCATGCAGAAAGAAACGATATCTCATTTATTGTGATACTCACCAGCTGTGGGACGGGAACACAGGACTGCACTTTTTTTTGCATCAACAACTAACTTTCAATTCCATTGGTTATACTTTCAGTAGATGGCCCATCCGCCTCGCTGCTACTTGTCTTTTTCTAGACAATAATATATAAATCCAATTAGTAGTAGTGACAAAGGCTATGAAACAAATGCACACCATCCGATGCAAGCTCTCTCAAGTTTTGTAAGAAAATGTTATTTGACTAATAAGAATTTTTTTAGATGCAAGCTATATCAAGTTTAACCAAAGCCATATGGGTCATGCTTGGAATTTCACGATGAAACGTGAGTGATGCTTCAAGCAAGGCATTGCCTTCCCATTGCATTTAAAAACAAAGCCAACTTGTAAAAGTTACAGGATTGCAATCTAAGAACTCTTAATCATATTCACAAAATAACGTAAGAGACAAAGTAATGACATTTACATAACTTTACCTGCATTGATGTAGACTAAAAAACAAAATGACAAAGATAAGTAATTGGATCTGTTGATTCAATAAGAATGCCAGAAACAATTCTGCTAACAATCGTTGATTCTAAAGAATGCCCGAAAATTAGGGTAAAACACGGCAACACAACGGCCAGTGGTTTAACTTTTATTAAACTGATAACTGTCTGCTATGGTTACAGTAGATTCATTAAATAATGACTGTAAACAAAGAAAAACCCTAAAAGTCCAACGGGCTGGAGCGTAGCCCAATGACAAAGTCCAACTGAAAGTGAAAAAAACATAAAAATGCAAAAAAACAGATAGTAAAAAGGCTTTTCGGGCCTTGGTAAATCCGCAACCAGCTAAAAGTGGTTACAGCGTCGTCGGTCTCCTTTTTACGCACGTTTTGACAGGTGATAGGCTGAAAACGGTCTTAGGATGCAAAAGTTATGCCCATTTTACTAAACCCCTCTTCGTCACGCGATCTCAGGCCTCCAGAAACAAGTCAGCCCGTTCTTCAATACTTGGGCCTCCATCATTCCCCCTGGATAAGAAAAATTCGCCCTCGAATTCCCAACTGTATCATCATCTGAAGAATCACCATGGTAAGGCAACAAGTGCTTCACATTAAAAACATCAGAACAACGAATATGACTTGGCAACTTCAAACGATAAGCATTTGAGTTCATTTTATCCACAATTTCCACTGGACCAATCTTCTTAGCAGGCAATTTATTATATTCACCAACTGGAAAATGATCCTTAGTCAAAATAGCCCACACAAAGTCTCCTACTTCAAAGTCAACATGTCTCCTCTTTTGATCTGCATCCTGCTTGTACTTCGAATTAGCGCGAACCAAGTTGTCACGAACAGATTTATGAACTTCATGCAACCCCTCAACAAAATCCTGCACTTTCTTTGGAACGGACCTAGAGATCTGAGGAGTCATAAGATCAAGAGGACCACGTGGCTGAGCAGAGTAAACCACCTGGAAAGGACTAAACCCAGTGCTCCGATTAACAGCATGATTATGAGCAAACTCAGCTTGATACAACTTCTGATCCCATGCCTTCACATGATCACCCACCAAACACCTTAACAGGTTACCAAGGGACCTGTTAACAACTTCGGTTTGCCCATCAGTTTGAAGATGATAAGCACTACTATAATTGAGTTGAGTATTCACCATCTTCCACAAACTACGCCAAAAATGACTCAAAAACCTGGTGTCCCGATCAGAAACAATGGAGGAAGGTAAACCATGTAAACGGTACACATCCCTAAAGAAAAGTTGGGCTACATTAACTACATCTGTTGTCTTCTTGCAAGGAATAAAATGAACCATCTTAGAAAAACGATCAACAACAACAAATATTGAATCATTACCCCTTTGAGTACGAGGTAGCCCCAACACAAAATCCATGCTAATATCAACCTAGAGCTGCAAAGGAACTGGCAAAGGCATATAAAGTCCTGCATTAGTAGCCGTCCCCTTTGAAACTTGACAAATACGACACCTCTTGACGTAACGATCCACTTCCTTCCTCATAGTAGGCCAAAAATAAGAAGCTTGAACCAACTGTAAAGTGCGATCATGACCAACATGTCCTTCACCATGCAACTCCTTAATAATTTTCAAGTGAAGACTTGAATCAGGAATACAAAGTTGATTCCCTTTAAATAGGAACCCATCATGCATAACAAAATCTATTTTCTCTCCGGATTGAAAATCCTGCAGAACAATTGAAAAGTATGGATCCACAGTCACCATGTCACGAATGACATCCAGTCCAGGAACATCAACCTGCATGGTTACAAGTAAACTACTTCTCCTGCTTAAGGCATCAGCAGCACGATTGGAAGCACCCGTTTTGTGTTTCACCACAAAAGTAAATTTCTCAAGAAAAGCCAACCAACGCCCATGTTTATGTGAAACCTTATCTTGAGTACGAATATGCGTTAAGGAATCATGGTCAGTGAACAAAACAAACTTCTTATGAAACAAATAATGGCGCCAATGCTTCACAGCTTGGACCACTGCATAAAACTCCAAGTCATAAGTAGAGTACCTCGACTTCGGCCCTGTCAACTTCTCGCTAAAATAGGCAACAGGCCGCCCACCCTGACTAAGAACTCCACCAATTGCAACCTTAGAAGCATCAGTATGAAGCTCAAAAACTTTAGAAAAGTCAGGCAATACCAGGATTGGCGCTGTAGTAAGCTTTTCCTTGACAACCTGAAAAGCCATATCTGCTTCCTCCGTCCACACAAATGACTTACCCTTCATACAGTTTGTCAAAGGGGCCATAATGGAGCTGAAATTAGGGATAAACCGTCTATAGAAAGAAGCAATACCATGGAAACTCTGAACTTAGGTAATGGTAGTTGGAGTTGGCCACTCCTGAACAGCTGCTACCTTAGATTCATCCACCTGTATGCCATCACCAGAAACAACATACCCTAAAAACAAAACTTTAGGGGTCATGAACACACACTTCTTCGTGGCTGCATAAAAATTATCCTTCCGAAGCAAGGTCAATACCTGCCTCACATGGTTGACATGCTCATTATAAGAAGCACTATAAATAAGAATGTCATCAAAATAAACAACCACAAACTTGCCAATAAAAGGCCTGAGCAGTTGATTCATCACACGCATAAATATGCTTGGTGCGTTTGATAAACCAAAAGGCATGACCAACCACTCATACAACCCTTCACGGTTCTTGAAAGCGGTCTTCCACTCGTCACCAGGTCTAAGATGAATTTGGTAATACCCACTCTTCAAATCTAGCTTCGTGAAAATAGTAGCACCACTAATCTGGTCAAGCAAATCATCAAGGCGAGGAATAGGAAACCTATACCTCACAGTAATCTTGATGGCTCGACTATCAACACACATACGCCATGTACCATCCTTCTTTGGAGTCAATAGGGCAGGAACAACACACTGGCTCATACTCTCACGAACATGACCCTTGGAAACCAGCTCCTCAACCTGCCTGCACAACTCCTCATGTTCTCCCGGGCTCATCCTATAATGTGGCCTGTTAGGCAACTGTGACCCAGGCTCTAGATCAATATGATGTTGTATGTCACGCAATGGTGGCAAACCATCAGGTAATTCATCAGGGAAAACATCAGAGAATTCCTCAAGTAAAGGGATCATGGCTTCAGGAACTTCACCGTCTTCAGAAACCTCCTTCCCTATTAATACAAAAACATCACCTCCCACCTCCAGCTCGTCTTCGAACTACGAAAGAGTTAGTAAAGTACTAGTGGGTTTATTAACTACTTCCTTAGGTTTATTTGGCATCAAAGTAATCTTCACACCCCCAAACAGGAAACTATAAGTATTAGTTCTCCCATGGTGAGTAACATCACGGTCATACTCCCAGGGTCTACCCAACAATAAGTGACAAGCATCCATAGGTATCCCATCACACCAATCATTATCCTTATAAGTTGTTCATACAGAAAATGGAACTTGGACACGCTTAGAAACTGTTATCTCCCCACCCTTATTAAGCCACTGTAACTTATAAGGTTTGGGACGATCTTCAGTTTTCAACCCTAATTTCTGGACTGCTCCTTCAGCTATCAAACTATCACAACTACCTGAATCGCATACAAAAGTGCAAACCTTACCCATAATGGTACAAGTTGACTGAAAGATGTTGTGTTTGAGCCAATCATCACCATCAGCTTTAGGTGTTAAGCAGGAGCGACTTACCACCAAATTCACCCCACATCTCCAGACACATACTCCTCCTCATACTCAGGTTTTGCATCATAAACTGCGTCTCCCACGTAGTCATCATAAGCCATATCATCATCTTCCTCAAGTTCAATAAACAACTGCCTCTTCCCAGCCTTCTTACACTCTGATTGTCGGTGACCAGGTTCACCACAGTTAAAGCACTTGAACCCACCACTGCCAGCCGCTTTAGGAACTGGTCCAGTATTCTCACCAACTGCTTTAGCCTAAGTTGGGGCAAAACGCGATGCCGCATTACCCGAACCAGAAGCACCTGTTATTGCAGGAGAAGAAGAACTCCCCACTCGTCGGTTCTGCTTCTCAAAAGTCAGTGCTCGTTGATACGCTTCAGAAAGTGTCATCGGATCAAACATGTTAACAGAATCCATGATCTGGACTCTTAAACCACCAATGTATCGAGAGACAAGCTGATCTTCTGTCTCTTGAACGTCATTCCTTGCAATTAGTTGGTAAAATTCGGTCATGTAATCTTCAACAGACTTGGCCCCCTGTTTCAGATTCTGTAACCGCTGGTACATCATTCGCTGGTAGTTATGAGGAATAAAATTATCCCTCATGACTTTCTTCATCTTCTGCCAACTCGTGATCTTTGACTTCCCAACTCTGTTCCTCGTCAGTTTCAATTGTTGCCACCACGTGGATGCCCGACCACGTAACTTGGTAGCGATCAACGAAACCCTTTTGTTTTCTGGAACTTCTTTGATTTTAAATACTTCTTCAACAGCAACAAGCCAATCAATAAACTCATCAGGCTTTAAAGTGTACCCATTAAACTCGGGAATATTAACCCTCATTCTGGTCTCCCAACGCCTATCGTTATTCCCACTACGATCTCTCATCCGTCGCCCTACTGATTGTTCATCATCAGACAAACCATCTGTTGTCCCATATATTTGTGATGATTAAGCAATGAAGAAAGAAAGAAAATAGATAAAGAAGAGATGAATTCCTAGAGAGAGAAAGTAGTGAGAGAAAGTAGAGAGGAGATGATTAACTTGGTGAGATTAGATTAAGAAAAGAATTTGTTACAAATGACCATCCACCCTCCTAACATGCTAGGAGGGTAGTATATATAGTCCACCCACATGCGGGCTTTAATGGACTATATATTGGGCCGGGCTTGTCTTTTGGACTTTAATTAGTTTAAATCCAAGCCCGTAAACCACGACTAAATAAGTACTTATTACAACGTTCTAATAAATATTACAATAGAAACCTATGACCGAACATTCTTGTTTGACTCAATATTTTTGAGGCTAACAATCTCCCCCAATGTGAGGTCATTCCTCTTTGATATTTGGATTCCAATGGAGATTTATGAATTTCGTCATAAATGAGTCTTGAACGTGTAACAGTAGTTTTGTTGCTTCATGCTATGATCTTTGAGCCTTTGTCGTTGTCTTTCGACTTTGTCTTTTAGTCTTGAGATCTACAAATCATCCTTGACTTGTCATTGCCATCTTGCGATCTTGTGTCTTTATCCTCATGCTCACACTATCAATTATTGGATAAGTCTTTGGGCATGAATATGTGGTTGTGAATCTTTGACTTTGCTGAGTACACCGTGACGCCACCTTCTCGAGACAAAACATAGACACGGACTGAATGGCTTTGACATTCGTCCTAAATCGGTAGCGTTTTACCTCCGGTCGGTGAAGACCGTTATACGATATTAAATATCGTACATGTGATCAGGTAGATTCAATTAAGAATCCCCTTGACAGGGTTTCGCGGCTGTACTAGCCGTTCTCTTTACTCGACCGTCTCAAAGCAAGACTGCGAACATAAAGAGTGAATCAATTGGATAAATATCCGCTTGATTAAAGTCGTCAATTCAAATTCCTGGAACAAGTTTGATTCATTAAGAATCTTACCATTGTTGCTTTCCAGTTGACACAAGTTTGATTCATAAGAATCTCACAAGTTACCTACTGTAGCGCTGTTTGATGTTGACGCTAGAAGGATTTCCATTCGTCACTGTGAATATTAATAAATATCACTCTGAATGTTCTGGCAAGACCATAAAGATATTGCGTAGAAACCTGAAACGAGTTTGAATCAATTCAGAATCAAACCACTGTTGCTTTTCTGTTTAGCACATGTTCAATTCATAAAGAATCTTGCATATGACCTACCGCAGTGCTGTTTGATGTTAACACTGGAAGGATTTCCACTCATCATTGTGAATACTAAGTAGTATCACTCTGAGTGTTCTAGCAATATCACAAGGATATAGCGTAGGACTCTCTTGATCTTCATCCGTGTCTCCTAACGAGATTTGATTGATCTCTTGGCTCTAGACTCGATTTGTGCACTTTTAGTGGTCGGAGGCTGGAGCAGATGCCACCTATTCAATATCAACTATCTCGGAGTGAGAAAGTCAATAGAAGTCGTGGTGATCTCCGTGACAATTAAAACAAACTTCTTTTGAGAGAAGCCTGAGTAGCTAGGAAAGGGTTGTGCTTCACATCACTGGGTCCATGATGAGTTTGTCTTCATGATGAGTTGACCCGGTTTCTGCCTAAGTTGTATGGAGGGCTTCTTTCTTTAGACCCTTTATCCTTACATTTCTTTTTCATTCTTCAACCCCTTCAATGCTTACCAAGACATCATTAATAGCACCTTGTTGTGATTGTTCCAGTGCTA
The DNA here is from genome assembly GCA_025667525.1 of Glebionis coronaria. Classification (NCBI taxonomy): domain Eukaryota; kingdom Viridiplantae; phylum Streptophyta; class Magnoliopsida; order Asterales; family Asteraceae; genus Glebionis; species Glebionis coronaria. The sequence goes on from JANFOE010002294.1 coordinate 11,225, forward strand.
TCATCAGTACTTAGTCGGCATTCAACTACGTTCACATTCTACTCCATCTTTCCTAAGGACTTCTAATAATCTATTGGATTGTCCCTGGGAAGATCCCTCCGGTTCTGGTTGGATCATAGGACTTAAACCTAACCACCCTTTTGACACCAATAACGTCGTGAATTAAAGATGTTGTGGGTATTTGATCGTAACCATGAAAACCACTTTAAATTCTAACAAAGTGTTTGAAAAACATTTAACACCTTGCTAGTTTTGTCGTTTCAGAAAAGCTCCCCCTTCACATGTGCATCGATAATCGAAAGTGTTTCGCACATGTGGGTAAGAGTTAAAGTGCTTGAGTCTTATAGATCACATTTTAATCACATTTTCTCCCCTATCTCTAATATATAAACTTTTTTGATATTAGAGATACCAAATTTGATTAAAATATATTTTGAAAAATAGTCTTGAAAATCTTCGGGAGAAAGATGTGTTAATTTTTTGCATGAAGTTGAATTGCTCCCCCTCAAAATTTGATCCAATGGAATTGTCATTACGAGGATTTGATCCACATTAAACTTTTGAGGATAGGAGTTGTTGAACACACAATTTTTGAAAGATTTTGAATATCAATGAAAAAGTCTTGAAAAAAATTGTGTTCAACGCTTTTTGAAAAATCAATTCTTTTTGACGAAAAGGTTTTTCTAAAGCATAAACTTGAGTTCATAGACTTTGAATGTCTTGACGAATCCACTCAAGTGTAAGAAGAATTAACTTCTTTTGCTAAGGGTAAGAGTACAAAAGCGTACACTCCCCCGTGAATTTAGATCCGGGTTGCAATCTGAAAGTGATTACAAGCCATTGTGTTGAGCTCAAAACGTTGAATGTTTTGTGACAAGCTCAAACCAAGATAGATTGCTCTACCCGTTGTTGGAAGTATTGTCCAAAATAGACAATTTCCTTTTGAAAATATAGAAATGACATGTTTTGAAAAATATTTACAACTTTCATTCGAGCTTTATGTACACACCCGTGTCGTTATTGAGCGACATTTCTAGGTACGTCCATATTATCGATACTGAAAGACATGTCGAGAAGAATAGTTTTAGATTATCAAAGATTTTTTACTTTTGTATTTTGCTTTTTGATTAATATTTACAGGTAGATGTTTGATAGATGAATCAAGCAGGCTTCTTTGCCAGAACCTCCAGTTCTGCTGGAGTCAAACATCTCATACCAATTTGCCTAACTAGATACGCAAACCTCTCTTTCGAAAGAGCTTTTGTAAACAAGTCAGCTAATTGGTAATCAGTTCCAACAAAGTATAATTCAACAATACCTCTTTCAACTTGTTCCTTAATGAAGTGATATCTGACATCGATGTGCTTCGTGCGGGAATGCTGTACCGGATTGCAGGAGATGGCTATGGCCGACTTGGAGTCACAGTACATAGGTACTTTATCAAAATGGAAGCCATAATCTGTGAGTTGTGTTCTTATCCAAAGAACTTGAGCACAACACGCAGATAGAGACACATACTCCACTTCGGCTGATGAAAGTGACGTGCAATCCTACTTCTTGCAAGACCATCCCACAAGCTTGTCTTGACCTAGAAATTGTGCACCACCAGAAGTACTTTTACGTGTATCAAGACACCCTGCATGATCAGAATCTGAATAGGCCGTTAGAAAGAAACCGGTTTCCCTCGGATACCAGAGTCCCATGTGAATGGTATTCTTAAGGTACCGAAAGATCCGTTTAACCTCCTTGAGGTGCTTTTCAGTGGGTCGTGCTTGATATCGTGCACAATAGCATGTAGCATGATGAATATCAGGTCTGCTTGCTGTCAAGTACATGAGTGACCCGATCATGGAACGATATCTCGTTTGATCTATGGGTAATCCCTCCAAATCAGCATCTAGGGATGTGGTTGATAAAGGTGTCCCAACGGGGTCACATGATGTCATACCATGCTTTTTGATTATCTCTTGACAATACTTAGCTTGGTTAATGAAGATACCACTTGGGGATTGGTGAACTTGAATTCCTAGAAAAAATTTTAGTTCGCCCATCATAGACATTTCAAATCTGCTGTGCATAACTTTTTTAAACCATTTTGAAAGTTTTGGGTTTGTAGACCCGAAAATAATGTCATCAACATAAATTTGCACAAGCAGTATGTCATCCCCATATTTATAAGTGAACAAAGTTAAATCAATAGAACCTTTTGAGAAACCTTTGGAGACCAGAAATTTCGAGAGCTCGTCGTACCACGCCCTTGGAGCTTGCTTGAGTCCATATAGTGCTTTGTGGAGACGATACACCTTGTCAGGATAATGAGGATTGACGAATCCTTCCGGCTGCGTGACATAAACTTCTTCCTTCAAAGGACCGTTAAGAAACGTCCTCTTCACGTCCATTTGATAAACGATGAATCCCTTATGTGCAGCATAAGCAAGGAAAATCCTGACCGCTTCCATTCGAGCTACTGGTGCAAATGATTCTTCAAAATCAATACCCTCTTTCTGTCCATACCCTTTAGCCACTAGCCTAGATTTATTCTTGATGATCGTGTTCTCTTCATCCATCTTGTTTTTCCAGATCCATCGAAGATTTAATGATGTTACATCGTATGGTTTGTCAACAAGTTCCCAGACTTTAAGTCTTTCAAATTGTTGAAGTTCATCCGTCATCGATTCAATCCAAACATGATCAGCTAATGCTTCTTTGATGTTTTTCGGTTCAGTTGAACTCACGGCGAGTGCGAACATACAAACATCAGCATCGGTGTTAAGCTGTCTTCTTGTGTGAACGGGCTGTGAAGGGTTTCCAATGACATGAACCAAAGGATGATCTCGGGTCCAATGATGTGTTGAAGGATGTCGTTGATAGAAAGTATGCATATTTGACGGATCAACATGGCGAGTAGAAGACTCTCCAGTTTCGTGTACCGGTGTACCGAATGGGTTGATGAATTCGTCTTCGTCAGATAATGCATTGTCTGCTTGATTTGTGTTCTCTGGAGCAATGACATTAGTTGTGGATGTTGTAGGATCGATTGTTGAAGTGATATTACGAGGAGGTAAATCTGCAGCAACCCGTGTTGAAGTAGATAAAGTTGTATCCATTTGTTGACGATGATCGGTATCATCATTCAGATCATGAGTGACAGCGGAAGACTTCGATACAACTTGTTTCTCCCCGGTGAAATATTCATCATACATTGGTCCATATAACATTTCCAACTCTTCAATGGTCGTGTCGACTGTCATATCAGCTCTAGGAACATTTTCTGGAACCAGCGTTGAACTTGACGGTTCATTGCTGTGGTCTTGAGTTCCAAGTTCCGTGCGGTTGTGAACGGAAGTCGTTTGTCGTTGTGGATCGGGACTTAAACTGTTTTGTTCAAGTGCCATTTCTTGCAATTCATCAAATCGGATGTGAATTGTCTCAACAATCAATTTTGTTCTCTTGTTGTATACTCTATATCCCTTTGACTGAGTTGCATATCCCACAAGAATACATGCATCACCTTTCTCTTTCATCTTATCCAAATTTTTACCATCTCGAATAATGTAGCAAGTACATCCAAAAACATGAAGGTGTTTGAGTGAAGGTTTTCGATCATGAATTATGTGATATGGTGTCTTTTCATGTCTTGGGATAATTAAGGAACGGTTTTGTGTATAGCATGCGGTTGACACAGCTTCGGCCCAAAAGTACAGTGGAAGTTTTGAAGCGGATAATAATGTTCGAGCAGCTTCAACCAACGTACGGTTTCGTCTTTCAACAACGCTGTTTTGTTCGGGTGTTCGAGCAATAGATGTTTCATGTTCAATCCCTTCGGCTTCAAAATACTTTCTCAGATTTGAATTCAAAAATTCTGTACCTCTGTCAGTACGAACCACTTTAACTTGAGCCTGAAGACCACGTTGTATCAATTTAAGGAAGTTGATGAGAACGTCGGGTGTTTCATCCTTGGACCTCAAGAAGTGAGTCCATGTGTACCTTGAGTAATCATCGACAATTACCAGAATATATTTCTTTCCATTGATACTCTGAACACGCATGGGACCACACAGATCCATGTGAAGAAGATCTAACCGTCCTTTAGAGCTTGGTGTGGTCTTTGTTTTGAAGCTACTTCGTTTAGCTTTACAAAGTTCACAAGAAGAACAAAGATGATCTTTGATGAATTTCAAGCTTGGAAGGCCTCTCACAATATCTTTCTTGGAAAGCAAGTTAATGGTATCAAAGTTGAGATGAGAAAGACGTTGATGCCATAACCATGCCTGAGTCGTTGAAGCTTTTGCCATGAAGCAAATTGGAGTTGATGAATTTGTGTCTTGAAGTGAAATTGTGTAAAGATCAGTACCCCGTGTACCGGTAAGTAAGTCATTCCCATCATAATCACGAACAAAACATGTCTTCTTTCTGAAAGCAACTTCCAAATCCGCATCACAGAATTGACCAACCGAGAAAAGATTGTGATTGAGCCCTTCGACGTAGTATACCCTTTTAATCGTAATATTCCCCTGAACCAAATCTCCATATCCTAGGATCGGTGCAAATTGATCATTTCCGAATCGGACCGTACCTAGGAACTTCTCCACGAAGTTAATTAGAAGCTTGAGATTCCCCGTCATCTGCTTCGTGCATCCGGAGTCCATTATGAAGAGAATTATTTGTATCACCTGCAGAAGAGTTAGAACACGATGGAGCATTTGCTAAATTGGATACCACAGTAGTTGTGATAGTAGAATCATTAGTGTCCTTATCAACATTTAAAGGCAAACTAACACTCGTTTTCACATTTTCTGTCCTAACTTTAGGCATCCATTTATATCCGGGAGGACATTGATTAGCAAACCACCATTTCCAAGACTTGCTAGCAGACTCATATAATTCCTTAATTTTGCTTCTAGGATTCTTAGTGGTGGAGTCTGATGCATTAGTATTCTTAGTGGGGGTTACACCAGAATGGTTCACTTTGCGTTTGGGTTTACTAGCTCTAATAGGCATTGCAACTTGCTTCTTAGTTCTAGTATCTACGCCTTTGACTTTATTTATAGCACACATAGAATGATTAGCATTAGCACACTTTCCACATTTGACACAAACAAATTTCACATTCATAGCATTCAAATCATTCACAGCATTCAAATCGTCATTACATGCGATTACAGACTTTTTATTCTTAAAAACGTTCAAATTCCTAGGGTGTTCTTCTACTTCCTTCATCTTCCCTTGATTCTTGTGTTTCAAGACCTTATCATTCACTTGAGTGCGCTTAAGCTGAGGCCGGCTAACACTAGTAGTGGAGACTATTCCTGTGGTAGAAGACACACGAATATTAGTGTTTCTAGAAGTCTGAGGTGATTGAATAACTTTGTTTGTGGGCTTAGTGGTCATTCTATACATCCCTGGTTTAATCACATTATTGTGCTTAACGCTTGGTGCTATAGGATTCCTTATGGGTTGAGCTTGTGGTAACCTTTCCTTTCCATCCATCTTGGGGGCAAACACAGGTTTTGCAAACGAGGAATTAGATAAAGCAGATGGTTTTCCCAAGATAGAGGATCTATTCTCTTTAGAGGCATTGGGTTGTCTAACAACATTTTTCTTAATGCTAGGTTCCACAATTTTCCCACCCATTTTAGCAATGAGTTTCTGCAACTCTGCTATCGCTCTGTCCTTATCTTGTAATTGAGCTTTCAACCCTTTAATTTCCAAATTCTGTTCATTCATTTCTCGAAATGTTTGGGAAAGTTTTTCTTGCAATTTATTATCATGTGGAAAACGACCAACATCTTTTTGCAAAGCAAGTTCAAGTGAATGACAATGTTTTTGAAGGAAATCAGTTTTGTGTTGAAGTAACTCAAAAGCCTTTTTGTCAACATTTTCTTTACGTTTCGAAAGCTCAATTTCAAGATGTTCACATTCTTTGATCTTATCAAGATATTGGCATGCAACTTCAGAATATTCATCAATATCAGCACAAGATGTAAAATAAGCACACATAACATCTTTAGAAACGCATTCTTGCAAGAGTAAATCATATTCATCTGAGAAATCAGACTTCTCCATTTGAAGATCATCAATGTGTTTCTCAATATATTCAACATATTTTAAATCATCAAACATTTCAGTTCGAATGAACTCCTCAAGTTGAAGAACAGTTTCTTTAATCAACGCCGTGTTTGGAATTAAGAGTTCTTTAACAAGCAAGGTAATATCGTGAGGAATCGGACGTGTCCACTCAGCATTTTCACGTTTTGCCCAGTCTCTTTCAACAATAGATTTAACATTATCTATGTGATGTTTAAGAATACCTAATGTTTTCCTACTCTTGCTTTTAGATTCATCTAGAGGGAGGTAGTTTATGTATTTGTAAACTTTAGATTTCTTAGGGGCAAATGCTTTCTTCCATTGAATTCTCTTTTGTTTGCATTCAAGGAACACTTCCTCACGAGTTTTCTGAGTTTGTTTATTGAAAAGGCCATAAAGACTATTCTCATAAGCATAATTATATGGTTTCACAAACTCCTTATTAACAAGTGGTTGACTATCATCATCCCAAAGGGCAGTCTCTTCACTATCGGCACTTACCGGCATGCAATCAAGATCGGTCCTTTCAGTCTCATCAAGATAGAGACACGGGTTCGCAGCTTGAGCTTTGGCAAGGTACTCGGGACTTGAAAAGCTAGCTTGACCCTTAAACATCGATGGAGGTGCTAGCATTCTTACGGATTGAATAGAATCATGCGTTTTATAAACAACGTTCTTCAAAAAGTCGACTTGTGCTTCTAGTTTTGTAACTTTTTCGGTTTCTTTATCATATCTACTTTTGAAGTCTTGTTTTAACGCATCTACCTCTTGTTTCTTATCCTCTAGAATTTTAGCAGAATCAGCAGTGGTCATAGAGAGCTTTTGTTCAAGTTCATTAACTTTGGTAGTGGCAAGGTACGTTTTTTGACGTTCATCCATTAAGAAAACATTATATTGACGCTTCTCTTTAGCTAATAACTCAAGAGTTGTATTATATTTGTTTTCAAAATCGTCCTTTTGACTTTTTAACGCACTTCCCTTGTACCCCTCAAGCTATTTGGTTTTCTGAAGGAGCTCATCTCTGTAGGTTTCAGTCATCTCAGTAGATTTGATAAAAGCAGCTTTGCATTCTTCAAAGCTTTGAGTGAGCGTAGCGTTTGCCTTCTTTAATTGCTTTTGACTCTTTTTATTTTCAGTGACATCTTTTTGTAAAGTAGCAATTAAATTAGCAAGCGCAATACGTTCCTCTTCATCATATTCATTTGCATGTTGATCATCCTTAGACTCATTATTGCACATGTCTGATGAATCGGGTGTGGTATTGCTATCAACCGTTTCCATCATACACGTGTCATTAATGGCATTGGGTAGATCACTATGCTCAGGAATATCACCAAACACATTATATTCATCAGTAGTGTGTACCTTATCGATTGGCTCAGTGTCAAAGATAGGGCCATTGTCATCTTCAGTGACTTTGAGAACTTCTTCAACCTTTGCCATGTACGAGTAATGTGCATCAAACTCTTGATCAGAATCTTCATCATCAGTATCATGAAGCATGGCTCCTTCCTCAGCTGAAAATTTAACCCCTGCTTCCATCTTTTTGCATAGCAACATCTTTTCCTTGTGATAGCTGGAGTCTCTAACCCTTTTCGGCTTCCTGCATTCCTTTGCCATATGCCCATAACCTTGGCAATTAAAACATTGAATCCCGCTTTGCTGAACCACTTGACTTCCAACCGTTTCCCTATTCCCAATAGCAGCAGCAATCCTCTGAGTATCATACTTTGCAGTTTGTCGATCATATCTTGCAGAACCCTCAACATGCGTTGGATTATGTCGATCATACCTAGAAGGACTTTCACCACGTCGACGTGTGTCATACCTTGGAGGACTCTCAACATATCGGTTCTTGGTGTTAGATGATGTGCGAAATTTGTTGTTGGTGGGTTTGTAGATTTTCTTGTAAGTCTTCATTATGAAAGCAATTTGTTGTTTCATCTCGGTTCTTTTGAGCTTGGTCTTCATCACTATCTTCTTCAGATGAGGACTCAGATGGTGGTGATGGTGCTCTTGGTGCTTTACCTCGAGATTTTGTGGAAGATGAAGACTTAGATGATGTGGAATATCGTGGTGAAGATGATGTATTGGAGTATGGCTTAGGAGCACGAGAGTGAGGATCTTGAACATGGTGAGTGGTAGTCACTAAAGCAAGTGGATTAGCCGTCTTGGCAACACGTTCAGTTCGAATCTCATTTGCTTCATTCTGAAATTGCTTCAAGATGTCAAAGAGTCGATGATATGAGACCTCGTCTAACTTTTCTTGTTGTTTCACCAAAGTGACGAATCGTGTCCACTCGGGTTGAAGTTGTTGAAGAAATTGAACATTAACTTGCATGGTGGAGACCTTGCAGGTTATTTCTTGTCATGTCATTCATCATCTTATAAAACCTGGAGTAGTAAGAGTCAATTGATTCTCCATCCCTTGAAGTAAACTTGCCAAAATTCTAAAACAAGTTTGTTTTGACATCTTGTTTGTTGAGTGATTCTCCTTGTTGCAAGCGTTCAATAGCAGTCCACATTTCATGTGCTGTCAGGCATGCATCAACCGTGGAGTAAATATCATCTCCAATCCCACTTAAAACCATATAGATGGCTTCCTTCTCCGCATCATGCCAAGCACAATTTTCAGGTGTGAGATCAGCTCTTGTTTCATCACGTTCACTTGCAGGTATTGGATCAGTAGTATCTGTGGCTGCTCTTGGAGGAACTGAGATCTTCTTAAATATATATGGTCCATGAGTAATACATTTCCTCAAGGCATCACCATTAGGTCTTGTATCAAGATATCGTATGAAAGGTGATTGCCATTGAGCATACCTACCAGATACAAGCATTGGTGGTCTCTCTTTGTTACCCGCCACCATTATGTTGTTGTTCGTCACACGATATTTGGCAGTAGAATCCATCTCAATATTCTCTGAAATGATGAAGTGAATATGGATCTTAAGTAGATTTGTTGTGATTGTTGTTGTGGTTTAAATTCCGAAAATTGCAATTTTTCTCCAGTCCGACAATAAATTCTCCAGTCCGACAAGAACGGTAGACAAAAAAATTTTGTATCGCCAAATTTTGAAATTGAGCTAGAAATGTCCTAAAACTAGTATGGAAAAAATTTGAATTTACTTGACGGAAAAAATTTAACTCTTTTTTTTTTTTTGATCTTCGTGGAAACGATATTCCGAAACTAGTCTAGATGGTGGCTAAGTCTAAAAAATACTCAAACAAAATTTAGCAAAACACATCATCGGAATCACTTATCGGAATCACTGATCTTCGTGGAAACGATATTCCGATACTAGTCTAGATGGTGGCTAAGTCTAAAAAATACTCAAACAAAATTTAGCAAAACACATCATCGGAATCACTTATCGGAATCACTGATCGGAATGTCCAATCAGAATCACTTATCGAAATGTCCCCTAATCGGAATCACTGATCGGAATGTCCAATCGGAATCACTGATCGGAATGTCCAATCGGAATCGCTGATCGGAATGTCCAATCGGAATCACTTATCGGAATGTCCCCTAATCGGAATCACTGATCGGAATGCAAATCGGAATATTTTGTCCAATCGGAATGATGATCGGAAAGCTGGTCGGAATGTGCAAACCTTTTTCCGATGATACTGATCGGAATCCCAATCGGAATCTATAAACCCTTTTCCGATTACACCAATCGGAATAATAGTGCTGTTACGAGATTTTGGGGTAAAAAATTGAATTTTTCGACAAGAAATCCGCGATTTTAACCAACCAAATGCGACCAAATCCCTACCACAGCTATGTAGAAGATTTATATCAAGATTTAGAGCAAAGAAACACAAAAAGAATCTTGAACTCGAGATTATTATATGAGAAAATCACACGAACCAAGTAAAATCAACAACTAATCACAAAACTACCCCATGGCGATTGATACCAAATGGTGTCCCATATATTTGTGATGATTAAGCAATGAAGAAAGAAAGAAAATAGATAAAGAAGAGATGAATTCTTAGAGAGAGAAAGTAGTGAGAGAAAGTAGAGAGGAGATGATTAACTTGGTGAGATTAGATTAAGAAAAGAATTTGTTACAAATGACCATCCACCCACCTAACATGCTAGGAGGGTAGTATATATAGTCCACCCACATGCGGGCTTTAATGGACTATATATTGGGTCGGGCTTGTCTTTTGTACTTTAATTAGTTTAAATCCAAGCCCGTGAACCACGACTAAATAAGTACTTATTACAACGTTCTAATAAATATTACAATAGAAACCTATGACCGAACATTCTTGTTTGACTCAATATTTTTGAGGCTAACACCATCACCAAACGGATTTTCTTCCAGATCTGCATCTTCTTCCTCATGAGGGCGATTACGAGGCCTCCTATTGCTCATCAAAGTGTTCATCTGGTCGGTCAATTGATCAAACATTTGATCGAATCGCTCCTCCATTCTCTCCATCATACGCTGCTCAAATTCCTGTTCATTCACATCGTGAATAGGCCTAGTTCTCCTTGGAGGCATCTTGATCAGGAACTTTGGCTCTTGATACCAACTGATGTAGACTAAAAAACAAAGTGACAAAGATAAATAATTGGATCTCGGGCCTCCAGAAACAAGTCAGCCTGTTCTTCAATACTTGGGCCTCCATCATGCATCCATCCTTTCCACTCCTTTGTTTGATGTCGATTGAGGTATTGAATTGATTTTCGTGTCAATGCTGACTTGTCACTATTTTCTTCAAAGATGTCATTACTTAAACAGTGATAAGAAGAGCATAATGAAAGGTCATGAAAAAGACCGTACCTGAGATGAAAATAGTTAACGCGATATCAATTTCTATATCTGTCAAATAGGGAAAGAAATTAATTAGACTAAAAAACAGGTGGATAGGGGTGATCGTTGCTATTTCCCATACCCTCTTTTACTACAGTTAGTTGAAAATAGTCGGTGACAGCATTTTAAAGACGGCGTATTCTACAAAGAGATATACAACAACAAAAAAATAAATAGGGCTTACATAACTTCCATTTCAGTTTACTTGTTTATAAATCAACATTCATTCTTTTTTTTAGTTCTCTACAAAAATATGGTTTGTTCATCCGTTCAAATAGCAAACTACCACTTAACATAAATATAGAACTGCAGAAATATAGAAGTGCAGAAAGAAAGATAATGAACAATAGAATAATAGAGGTGGCTAAATAAGATGGTTGAATAACGGGTCAAAATGTGTATTTTTCTTGCACGGGACATGAATATTTATTAAGAAGTTCATAATTACAATTGTGTAACCATTAACCTTTTCCATGTCATAATCTCGTGCTTGGTACTACTTAGCTGGTGCATGTACAATTCAACTTTGATCTAGTAGTTGGACTAAGAATAGTGACTAAGTAGGTGAAAGGAAGACACCTCTAAATGATGATACATCTCTTTGCCTATTTGCATTGTCTGTATTGCATTCTTAGCTCCAATTAAAAGAATCAGCATGTCCTAATTTAATTAAGTTAAAAAAAATTAACACGAATGGAAGTATCCAAACTTATTATAATAACCAAATAACAACTATCAAAATAATAAGAATATCAGAAAAGAGGTTAAAATGGAAAACGGGTAGATAATTATACATAGTATACCTTAATCCTTTAGCTGATCAAAGCAAGCTCTTTACTTGAGGATAGACTTGCAATCCTTGATTTTGTCTTGAATCATCTAAATTGTAACTTTAGTAGTTAGTTAATACTTCAGAAAGTGCTCATTAAGATTCTTCCCGTGTGATCTGGTTTCAATAACATCCATCTTCATTAGCACGTTTACGTATTACATCGTAAAATTTGAAAGAATGATATTACCTTTAGCTGTCTAATTCCCTTTGTAAAACCTCCATCTTTCAGTGAATGCAATAGTGTTCCCCTTCGTTTTCTGAGATCATATACCAGACACGAACAGGGTCCTCGCTAACTGATGGCAAATACTCATCACTTGGTTCCTGGAAAATAGAATAAGTGTCCTACATATATCTCTAAACCATCAGTTTTTTGTTAGAAAATAGTACCATGAAGTAAAGGATTAATAATTAAGGAGCGGGTAGTAACGAACTGGCAATGACTTTCGAACTGCTTGAGTGTCCACGTTTTGTATATATATCGTGTTGTTATGCAGCAGTTGTAAAAAATCTTCCATGTCGAGGATGGAAGTGCAACCTTAAAAGTACAATTTAATAAAGGTATGGGGTTGGCATCTTCATCGTTCACAGGCACAACCTCATGTCAATCGATCGATTGATACTCATTGATAACCCGCCTTCAACACAAAATAAATACAAATGGTTAAATTGCATATTTAGTTGGATCATATGTCCAATATGATCTATGTTTTACTACTGGAAATAATAGAGAAGTTCGAGGAGTTTGGTAGTGTGTCAAAGAGGATCAACTCAAAATGGGTAAATCTATGACTGGGATGTTAGTTAACGTTGTTCTTAAAATATTAAATGATTCATTTTGATCTGGTCTCGCCTCTATCGCATAATCTGGCTCCACATTATTTTTCGTGAACTTGTTGGCTGTCTGACTCATGAAGTAGACATTTCTCAACCACCTCTCTGGTCTGAACTTCTGTGCAGTCTTTCCACCATATGTCCATATCGCCTCCGTTCTTCGCATGTCATAGATTTCCTAAATCATGTTTTCTTGTTGGCTTTAGCACTGACCTGTCTAGAAAGAAATCATCTCCTAGAACCTGTATCTTGAATTACCGTAGGAAATAATGGTTAGGCCTAATATTTCGTTACCGATGATTAAAGTCAATGCAAAACCAAGCATCCACAACGTCCAACACCCCAAAAAACGCATATATGGCACAGGAGTGTGCCAAAAACTACCTATTTTTTTGGTTTGGACATATTATATTATCGTACTGATAATATTTCATAACTACATTTCCATTATATCGAAATATAATTTTACTGAATAGATCACGGAATCATTATAATACCTCAAATAAATCACTGGATATCTTTCGAGAAGTTACTTCTGATATTTAAAGCTATCTTCAAGTGACTCACCAACCTCAAAACCTTCAAGCGTAAATTATTAATATATTGATACCTTTGGCTTCATGTCACGATGTATTAAATCGTACAAGTGACATTGAGGAGCAACTTCATAAGATAACCTTTAACTACTATTTCTTGATTCAATCGTTATCATGATTTAAAAAAAATCTACATTAGCATCACAACTATGAAATTGAAACATCTCACCATTGCACCATTGCGGGTATTAGTAAATTTACATCCATATGGCCTAGTCAAACATATAGTTTGGCAGCACCGAATGTGTTCAGCGTAGTGACTTCATCTCACAATTCCCTTCTCGCGGCTGCCAAATAATACAGAATAAATTAGACTTAAAAACGTTTTGGAAAACCAGAATAAGAGTAAGGAGTAAATAACAAAACGTGATGATAAGAGTTATACATGTGTTACCTCACTCTTAGTCCTTTACAATACTCTGATTCAAGGATACGCATTGCAGCGAGAGATCCGGAGCACATGGTCACAAATGGAAGTGTGTCGGTTTGTCCTCGGGGTAGATCTAATAAAAGATTTATTTTGAACAATTAGTACATTAACTAACACAAGTTGCAGGATTTATCAAATGTCTAATACATATCAACTGGTAAAAACTATTGTACCCGATAAATAAATATTGCCAAGAGTAGGTATATTTTACTCACTTTTTCCTTGGAATAAGTGTATGCATGTAAACGTATAATCTGATACACGGTGACTTCCAGTTTTAAAATGCAGATGTAAAATCAGGGAATAACAGTGAAGAACATTATTAACTTTCAGTTTTAAGATTCATATGTAAAATCAGGGACTAATGTAATCGGACAGCTATACTTCTTGCAAAAACATAATTAACTTAACCCGGGATAATAAAATCACAGAAAAGAAAAAAACCAAATCGAATAACACATGAAGTTTTTGACAACTTATTTGAATTGATATTAGTAACAATTGTATTTTAAAATAAATTCTAACCTTCAATGACCACGCTAGGACTGAACAACCGAATCTGGATGACCAGGAAAATAATGTTCTGTCATACGCCTCTCCTATATTGCCATGGTTGTGAGACCTTCTTCTGTGACGACCAACTAAGGTTGGACCCATACGTATTGCTCATATAAAAAAGCCCTATTATTAAGGATATTAAATTTCTTAATCTGCAAAAGGGAAAATACTAAAGAAAAAAATTGACAACATAAAAACACATTAAGTTTTCATTACCCTCATTACTATAACTTACAAGTTGCTGAGAAACATTGTAGCATCCATCCTTCCGGACAAGCCTAGATATTTTATATGCGAAACGTCCTGAGATGGTTCATTAGAGGGAGGCACTCTTTTCAAATTTTATCTTCGTTGAGGAAACCAAACAATGGAGTTTTCAGAATCTAACATGACCAAAACCTGCAATTCGTACATAAGAGCTTATCATTGTATTTTATTTGTGCACGTTCCAGCGTTCTTTAGCTCACCGATTCTAGTAGCAGAACAATATTTTAAATATTTTACCTGAAGACAGAGAACAATATTTAAAAATAATAAGAATTAACTTATTCATAGTAGCAATAGTGTTTGGGTATGTTTAATCTTTGACGACATCCCCTCTCCATCTATCATACTCCAGGCTCATAAAAACCAATTCACTTTGCTTAATCTTGGCGGCATCAATAGGATATCAAAGATGCACAGTCCACGTAATTAATTAAAAAACATGCTAATACAAATTTTGATTATTAATCTGCTATTATCGAATTAGGGTTTTTAGAAGAAAAATAACCTATAGAAAAAAACGAACAAACGAATGATTTCCAAAAGACAACCTGATTGAATCTTCGATTTAAATAGTGAGTTTTTTTATGAATTTGAATTCGGAATTTTCGCTTGGTGTTTTAATTGATATGGTTTGTGTGATCAACGATGGAGATTAGGGTTTAAGTTTTGTAATGGACGATCGTTAAATGTGAGTGATAAAGGAAAAATAAAAAGATCCTGGTTTTGTACAATATCAAAGTTT
Organism: Glebionis coronaria; assembly: GCA_025667525.1. Taxonomy (NCBI): domain Eukaryota; kingdom Viridiplantae; phylum Streptophyta; class Magnoliopsida; order Asterales; family Asteraceae; genus Glebionis; species Glebionis coronaria. The sequence continues at coordinate 26,403 of JANFOE010002294.1, forward strand.
ATGATCTTCGATAGTTTCAAAGTTTTTTTCTTGCGGATATAAATATGGTTTTGTACATAAACATCAAAGTTATTCGTCTTGCCCACTGGTTAGACATTTGTTTGTGGTCTGGAAGACCCGAGTTCGAAACCCAGAACAGACAGCTTTCTTACAAAAATCCGAAATTTGTTGTGCTGACGTGGAATAAAGAGATGCTTATGTGGCATTTCCCTCCTGTTATATATAATGTAAAGATATATATATATATATATATATATATATATATATATATATATATATATATATATATATATATATATATATATATATATATATATATATATATATATATATATATATATATATATATCAAATCAAATCAAATCAAAAACCCTTATATAGGAAGGATGGTGAAACAATTCCTTAAATACCAAATTCTATAAAAATGACACATGTAATTTATTAAAAAGTTTCCATAAAATGCTTCAAAAAGAAAATAGGAATTCCAAATGATGCCTTAAATACAAAATTTAATAGAAATATATATAGGAATTACAAATGATGCCTTAAATACAATATTCTATAAAACTATATAAGGAAGGATGGTGAAACAATACCATAAATAGAAAATTCTATAAAAATGATTCCATAAAATTCTTCAAAAATAAAATAGGAATTACAAATGATTCCTTAAATACAAAATTCTAAAAATAGTATATATAGGAATTACAAATGATGCCTTAAATACAAAATTCTATAAAAATATATAAGAAATGATGGTGAAACAATGCCTTAAATACCAAATTTTATAAAAATGATTCCATAAATGCTTCAAAAATAAAATAGGAATTAAAAATGATGCCTTAAATATAAAATTCTATAAAAAATATATATGAATTCCAAATGATGCCTTAAATACAAAATTCTTTAAAAATATATATGGAATGATGGTGAAACAATGCCTTAAATATAAAATTCTATAAAAATGATTCCATAAAATGCTTCAAGATAAAATAGGGATTACAAATGATGCCTTAAATACAAAATTCTATTAAAATATATATAGGAATTAAAAATGATGCCTTAAATACAAAATTCTATAAAAAATATAAGGAAGGATGGTGAAACAATGCCTTAAATATAAAATTCTATAAAAATGATTCCATAAAATACTTCAAAAATAAAATAGGAATTACAAATGATGCCTTAAATTCAAAATTCTATAAAAATATATATAGGAATTACAAATGATGCCTTAAATACAAAATTCTATAAATATATATAAGGAAGGATGGTGAAATAATGCCTTAAATACAAAATTCTATAAAAATGATTCGATAAAATGCTTCAAAAATAAAATAAGAATTACAAATGATGACTTAAATACAAAATTCTATTAAAATATATATAGGAGTTATAAATGATGCCTTAAATACAAAAATCTATAAAAATATATATGAAAGGATGGTGGAACAATGCCTAAAATACAAAATTTTATAAAAATGATTCCATAAAATGCTTCAAAAATAAAATAGGAATTACAAATGATGCCTTAAATACAAATTTCTATAAAACTATATATAGGAATTACAAATGATGCCTTAAATACAAAATTCTATAAAAATATATACGGGAGGATGGTGAAACAATGCCTTAAATAAAATTCTTTGTAAAAATGATTCCATAAAATGCTTCAAAAATAAAATAGGAATTACAAATGATGCCTTAAATACAAAATTTTATTAAAATATATATGGGAATTACAAATGATGTCTTAAATACAAAATTATATAAAAATATATAAGGAAGGATGGTGAAACAATGTCTTTAATACAAAATTCTTTAAAAATGATTCCATAAAATGCTTCAAAAATAAAATAGGAATTACAAATGATGACATAAATACAAAATTCTATAAAAAATATATATAGGAATTACAAATGATGCCATAAATACAAAATTCTATAAAACATATAAGGAAGGATGGTGAAACAATGCCTTAAATACAAAATTCTAGAAAAATACACAATGATAATATTAATTTCAAAAAATTTAATGTAAAAACGTTATTCATAACATTAACATATACAAATTTATTACCTCATAAAAACGTTATTCACACGGTCAATTAATATAAAGGATTAAGTCTTAAATCATATGTTAATTATTCAAGGTACAAGTTTTAATTGTTCGGCCAATTCAGGGCAATCTATAAATAATTATTAACTCCTTCTTTTTCTTATAAACAAATAAACGGTCCTTAATGATCACAAGCATGAATTTTTTAAATTACAGTCTACACACGAGATTCACCAATTTTATGAATACTACATGTGCATTAGTCAATCCAAACGACATCACGTGAAACTCATAATGTTCATTACAAGTACCGGATGTAGTGATTGGAATAGATAATCTTCTTCGCGGACGCGAAGTTGATAATAACCATGCCATGGATCAAATCTTTAAAACATACGCTAGAACCTTGTAAATGATCGAACAAATCTTCTATTTCGAGTCATGGATATCGTTTTCGATTGTCAATTTACTCAGTTCACAGTAATCTATAAATATAAGGAATGATAACACCATAGATCTTCATGATGACGAGCTCGGTAGAATAAAATCTTTCTCTGACAACTCTCTCAGTTGTACGGTAATTCCTTTAATTCAAATGGTGCTGATGTACAGTGCACAAGCCACAGGTGCAGCACCGGGAATATAATCAATACCAAATTCAACTTGCCTTAATGGCGAAAGTCTAGGTAATTCATCAATAAATACTTCCTAAAGTTTTAGATAACGGAAACATCTTTTAATACATTTATTTTAAGTTCTTTCTAGATTATAATATCTATGACTAATTCATAATCATTTACAATATAATTTCAAGTCTAAATGTAGGATATGGTCATCCATCAAGAATTATTTAGATCACTTTTGATAATCAACATCTTATCTTTTTGGGAATTTCTACTCGAGTTCCCATCAATTAAGACAATGTCGTCATGTCATAATCAATCAATCCATTCTACTGGCACTATCAACTTTCCAGTTTCATTGCCGTCGATAAGATGTGAACTTCTCAAAAGACTAATAATAACTCACAATCCTTCACAAATTCAAGGATATCAGGAGACATAACTACCATTAAAAGAGTAAGGTCAACGCATAATCTATGCGAGAGAATTTCAAATCAGCTACATACGAAAACATTTAACGAATATGAATATATCCCATGTTTTCATAATTTGAGTACGCATTCGAAAGCTCCTCGGATCGTTACCCAGGTCATTCAAATGAAATAAAATCATAAGAAATGATAAGAACGTCAATACATCCAGTCGGGTATCAACACTCGGTAATCAGATACTTTTCCTAAGAATCTCACTACGGGAGAATTGGACAAGAAAGAATTGTCAATTGTCAAATAAGACAATGTCCACAGATGAGTAAATTCGACTCAGAAGAATAAATGATACGGGCACATATGTAGGTGTCCCTATCAATATGTCCCTATTTTTCACTTCTTGCAGATCTCATAAAATTTAATCTTTCACAATCTTTAAGGAAAATGTAGTGTTTATTAATCAGTTTTATGGTGACTACTAATCAGCCTTGCATGGTCCATTCCAAGTTGTATGTAGGCGCGCAACTATATACAATTTCAAGATTAACGATGCAATACTCAGTTCGTCAAAATTTTATCATCATGTTTATAATAAAAACATTTTCATGCTTAATTCTTGAATAAGAATAAAAAAATAAATTTACAAAGATTTTCTTTGTTATGAAAACAATTAAGTTGCTCAAGGTGTTTCATAAATAACCTCATTTCGATAATGATTACTTACAAATCTCACTTTAAATAATCCGTATAGTGATGAAAATTCAATTTTCTCAAGGGATATTGTTTTATCTTATAAAAACAATGAGTGATCTGCAAAAGAGTGATGAAAGCTTGTTCACCAAGAACTAACTACAATATGATAGGAAATAAGCTTTAGCCAAATAATCATGAGGTTCATGACCTTGCTGGCGCTCGAAAAGAATAATCCACAACGTAACTCAAATCAAGATGAGTACTTGTTCAATGGTTGCATCACTAATGCGAACATTAGGATGAAGCAATAAAAGATAGATAACATCGATACATGTAGAATTTAGCAATCAAAGGTAGTCTTTTCATTAATCCCAAACAAGTCAAAATTGCACCGTAACACATTATGTGTCACTATGTCATACAATTCTCAGAACTCATCCTACCAACTGATATCTCAGTTAAGTTAGGGATTTTTAAAAGATACCACAATGAATACTAATCTACAAGAGTCATTAGTTGTTCCATATGTCCCGAAAGATCCATCGGTCCCAATTTCAGAAGAGGATTTCTTCAATTTATTTCTTGGACACTGGGCATCCTCGTTAGTGGACAATGGCCTAGGAACAACCCTTAACACAAACCTACAATCAATTAAATCCTTATAATTCAATCACAGAACTTAACGACTTCCTTTTAACAATCTCATATTCCATACAAGTTAAATTTTACTTTATTCAAATTTCAACCAACTTAAACTCAATTCGATATCCTACCTCATTTTCCAACACTTTCATCCTTATTCTTAGACATTAAAAGGGCAATAAAAGCTCGATATGATCAACACTTAATTTCCAATCCTATAGTTCTTACAAAAACAATTATCAAATGAGTCATTAGTATGAAATGACTCGATCATTCAATTAGATTTCTCGGAAAGGTACTAGTGGCATGAGGCTTTTGGGTAATGGTTCCAATGACAGCCTCAAGTGCAACATTCACCCTTTCGATTTTCAAATTTAAGAATTGGGTGACAACGAATCAGATGACATCTTTCTAGGTGGTAACGTTTTGTCAAACTCCACTCTATAAGAAAAGATCGTCATAACATCGATATCAGTTTTAATCTTGCCAATTCTTCTTCAATATCACAATCAACTAATATCTACATTTCTACGAATATCAACCATTTGTTGGGATCATAAATATCCACAACTTGGTTTAGATCTAGGATAGCTATAATTCCTAAGAGAATAGCTTCGATTAATTTACTAGGGGATTTAGGGTTCCTTGTGACAATCTACGTCGTATAAATACCTCGTATAAATATCAAAATAATCATCAAACAATCATGTAATAAAATTACATCATATATATATATAATCCAAGTTATATATTAAAATAACACTTCTCAGTCTGGCGTTGTCGGTAACTCGGGAATTCTTCGACACCATTATAGTCAAAAGATTTTTAGACATTTTGAGAAAAATGTTTATAGTGAAAAGATTTTGAAATGTTTTATTCAAAACCTTGGTTTTAAAAATCTTTCGTTCTCTATAACGAGAGCTCTGGTACCAAACTGTAACACCCCCAAATTTATACAATTCAATACAGCGGAAGACTCGTTGGTGTTACGGGATAGCACATTACTCACATCATAGACAACGCATAAGAATCGCGTCGTTTAATAATAAAAGTTTTTCCATTCATAAATATCGAATTTACATAGGTCCCAAGTCATTATATTTCATACAGGTTTTACAAAGCATTTGAATGGAAATTATAATTTAAGTGCGGGCCATGAAATCTTGTTGTCTTCCCGAGAATTACCTTCAAGTACCTGAGATAAAACATGTTAAAAGAAAAGGTCAGCGATAACGCCGAGTGAATTCATAGAGTTTAATAAAATCTATCAATATAACATCGGCATAAAATTATTACCGAAAATCATTTTGTACAAATCATTGTAATAGGCCATAAAATAGCCAAAGTTATTTTTATACAAATCCTTATCAAATCATAATATAGGCATTTGCCTTATAAATCATTATACGAGCCAATGTCGTAAAAACATCATACAATACGTCTTATGACGTTGTATAAAGTGAAATAAAAGCCGTTATATGAATACGGTTATGAAAACCAAAACACGAACATAATATCAATAGTATGACCCCGTATTGCTAGTCAGGCAATACATCGTAATTCGGTGCGTATAGTAGTATTTCGTTAATCGGATTATTATAAGCCACATGACATTGTTACCTTACTAAACCAAACAACGGGTAGCTAACCTGATACTCAATTTGCCCATCTGAATTAGCGTGTCGTCACAAAGGTCAAGCTATGGAAATCTTCTCATACATAAATTCGCTTACCAATCAATGTGGCACGACGGGGATCAACCGTCAAGACGCGAACTGGGGTGATCGTCCCCAAATAGTACTATTATATGCATAAGCGTCTACCAAATCCTGGTAGTTCACAATTCATGCTAATGGGACTTTTAGTGACATAACCTGACTTTAATAATCCATTTAATTTCATCTATCGGGTCATTTAATCATTTATCGGGTCATACAATCGGGTCATACAATCATTCGGGTCCAAATCAATAAACAAACAATCGGGACAAATGGTGTCCTATTTTATAAAAACTAACATGTTATCTCCCTCGCGGGTTTCTAAAACATTTCATAAAAACATTTAATAGAGTGCGAGGCTATGAACTCACGTTGATGTGGGAAGGCGGGTTATCGGCAATTCGGACGTACGGTACGTGCTTCAATCACGGAAACCTAGAAAAATAATACTTGTCTTAGACTCTTGTCCAATGACTTTATAAAAATAACAATTATGTATACATATGATGATTATATATATATATGATGATCAAGTGGGTTTACATATTCTTGTTTACTCATTTTAGTGTTATGTGTCGATAACTTTTATACTAGTTTACTAGCTTTACCTATTTACATATTTTAAGTCCAATAAACTTATTATAAGTTCTTTAAATTGTATTAATCCATTTTATACTTGTATTATCAGTATTTATACTTTACATGTTGGGCCCGAATGGGTTAAGCCCAAGAAATAAGTTTATAAGTGTTTTAGCCTATTTTGTTTTATTATTAGTCCAATAACATTAACTTGGCCCGTTAATGTTTGTATGTTATATGGTTCGGTTTTTTTCAGTTTTTACTTGTTATATATGTTTATATATCAGTATATGAGTTTATAAAAGTTTACATTAGACGGGTTCAACCGTCTAAGTTTTATTTAACAAAAACGTTAATTTTACGGTAATAGCCGAAAAAGTCGTAAAAATCATGTTTATAGTTTTATAACTTATAAAACTTATCAAAATATCATTTTTATAAAATGTCCACTTAGTTATCCTTATACATATTTATATAAATGTATTATATAAGTTAGTGGGTTTTAATTCACATTTTATACTATTTTTATTTGAGTGCTTATATAATACTATTATACTTTAATTTTCAAAATCTGATTTTTATTTTCATGTTCACCAAAACTGCCATATCTAGAGTTTTATATGGAGATAGAAGCTCAAATTTTTATGACATAAACTACATGATATGTGATCCATTTAACCCTACTATAGCTACTGTTGAATCAGCTTCTAAGTATTTTCTAAAAATCGTCCAAAACAGTGAACTCAGATTTGTACTCTAAACTTGTTTTGGTCATATCTCACTCATTACAATGATTCCATTGCATGGCCAACTCTCACATGTGTACAAGACATATTACTTACTGTATATTTCTTCTACTTTGCCATTTATCAGTCTAACATGTGGTTCTTTACTGTTTTATACAGCCAACAATCTAAACAAGATTTTAGCCTTGTTTCTTATAGTTTTTCATCTTTTTAAGCATGTTTATCAATACCAAATCCCCACACAATATTTTTAATCATCATTCATCATCATATACATATACATAAGTAAAAGAAATACAAGATTACATAATCAAAAATAACAAGAGGATGAGGAGAACAATCGTTATACCACCATGATGATGTAGGTTGTGATCAAAACATGGATTTTGATGGAGAAACTTGTGATAAACCAAGACCATCTTCAAGACCACCAATCTTCATGAACTTCTTGTGGAAAATCAGCCCTAATACTCCATAGAAACTCCTCCTTGGATGTTATAATCACCACCAATCAATAGGGTTTCAAAAGGGCTTCATCATGTGTGTAAATAACACATGATTTCATGGTTGGAATTGATCAAAATGGGTGTTATGGTGTGATACACTGATTTTCAATGGGTTCTATTTTGTCTCTCAGTCCTCTCGAATTGATCTCGGCCTTAAGTGGAATAATTGTTCTTGGTACTAAAAAGGGGGTTTAATTTTCTAATCTACTAAAAAGTTTAAATGCTCTAAAATGTAAACTTAAATTTAAAAGTAATTAAATTAATAACAATTAATAAAACTTGAATTAAAATTAAAATTAAAATTAAAATCAAATTTAAGATTACAATTAAACGATAAACATGAAATAAAGGAAGAAACAGAAAGTAATCCTTAAAAATGCTCAAAAGAAACTGATTCGGAAGTTTAACCTTGATTCGGAACTTTACTCGGAACCTTCACTCGGAAGTTGATTCGGAAGATTCACCCGGAACTTTGTTCGGAAGATTGATTCGGAAGTTGTTGATCCGGAAGTTCACTCGGAACTTTTGGAGAAAGCATTCATTCGGAACTTTGGAAAATAAACATTCATCCGGAACTTTTGTTCATTCGGAAGATTTAGGTTCATTCGGAAGCTGGTGTTCATCCGGAACATTTAGACTCATTCGGAACTTTTTAAGAAAAAACTCATTCGGAACTTTTCAAAAAGAAACTCATTCGGAACTTAAGCTCATCCAGAACTTTTTGTTCATTCGGAACTTTTTCTCATCCGGAAGTTTAAAAGATAAAACTGATTCGGAACTTTTTGTTCACTCGGAACTATTGGTTCATCCGGAACTTTGTGTTCATTCGGAAGATGCAGTTCATCCGGAACATTCAGTTCATTCGGAACCTGGGGAACTCAAAAACAATAACTATCCCGAAGAATAGGGGAATTGATTTTTAATCCAAAAATTACCAAGTATTTCACCAAAAACTTAAATAAACTAATCACTAAGCATCTACTAACCAAAAACTACAAATCCCAACAATAAAAACGCGAATCCAACAACTTTTTAAAATCAAAACTCAACAAAATAAGAACTTAAGAACTTGAAATGAAAGATGATGACGAACAAGATGAAATGGAAAGATTAAACAAGAACTTGTATTGAATGATTAATGTTTTAACAATCACTAAACAAGGATGAAATTACAAGATTGAAAATCAAAGATCAAAATCACCAAACACCCTAGTGGTGTTGGTGATGCTACGAAACAGAAAGGGAGAAAAAAGGGGAAGAGAAAAAAACTAAAAACTGAATGCAAAGTGTGTGAGGGGAGGGCTTTATATAGTCTTGTCTTTTAGTTGGTGAGTGGGCTTTCTCCCGTTCTTCTTGTCTTCTCGTCTTTTTAGAAAAGTTGATGTTTTCGATTCTGATTCGGGATTTGTCGCCGATTAAATTCAACTCGTCTTTTTAATTTCTTCGTTTAATGGACTTGAGTTTCTTCGACTTATATAAATCTTCCATCTTTGATCCTTTTCTTCGATAAATCTTCGAATAGGCCCAGTGACTTCAAATCTTTTGCATCTCTTGGATAATAGACTTTATCCTGAGTCTTTTTCTTCGGTAAAACCGTGCAATCCCATGTTTTCTCCATTATCCATCCGGTTGGCTCTGAAAACACAATAAACACAAAAACCACGCATAATTCCAAACAAATGATATTAAATACGCGTTTTGGTCTCGTTTTAGCCAGAATTAAGTGGTAAAAGGATGGGTGTTTACACACCTATCAAATCCCCTACACTTAACCATTGCCATGCCCTCATGCAATGCTTAGTGATAAAGCAATTTTACACTTTTCTCATAATTAATCAACCTTGGCCTTATTAAAATACTACTTAAACAAAAACAAAAATTAAGGTACTAAAAGAAATTAAAACTTAAACGGAAACAAAAGGATAGAAAACCATTTTCACTTGAAAATAGCTACATGGAAATAACTTGCAAAGAGATCAATGACTTACATTAGGGCTTTGGTGCTGCGAAGATTTATCACCCTCAAGTTTCACGTTCCCCAAACTAAGCTTAAAAACGAGATCATTGTTATTATAAGTTAGTAAATCAAACACTTACACACATGGCTTAATTATATGCTTAAACTCCCTTATTCCTAGGTGTATCTCTTATATTTTATTTTTGTCTTAGAATGATCATGAAGGTGCATTTTTGGACTTATTTCGATAGTTTATTTAGGCTGAAAGCAAAGTAGGACGATTTGATCAATAGTTAGCTAAAGGACAAAATCTCTTAAAACTGCTTCTCGGGATATCAAAAAGTTCATATCTTGGCATAACTCGGTTCACGATTTGAGACCTTTCTCGGGCCGATATTTGGCATGTACTTCATACTTCATATCTTGAGAGACGTGCTTGAGATAATGGTCTTCTCATCGTTAATAGAGTTTCTTCACTTGGAGACTTTTGAGGGGTTCTCCAACTTTGTTGACCACGACTTCATGATTATTCTTCAATCTCTAATTGGGATTTTGAGATACAAGGATCCGCCTCCTTTTCGGACTTGGATCTATTTATCCTCATACATTGTTAGGGTCTTTTCGGATAGACTTCTCCATGATCTTTATGGGAGTTGATTGCTTTTCGTCGTGAGTCTTGATCCTTCATATTGACTTTGGGAATAATGCATTTCACATCACCTTGGATCTTTAGCAATAAAATGGAATCCTCATGCCTTGTTAGAGCCTTTTCGGATTCGCCAATCTTCGCGCCCCGCTTCATAAGTTATGCCTTGGCTATGAACTCTTATCATTACCGAGCAACTTTTAAACGATCTTGGGCTAGAAGCTAAGTAACTTTTCAAATCGTACGACCTTACTTATTGCAGATAAATTATTAGCAAGTGATGGGAGAATAGGCAAATAATTACACCAAGTGAGCTTGTGCAAGAATACCGACTTATAATTGACTCTATCATTTCTCGTCCTCCACAATTTAAAATCTCAAGTAATGAGACTCGTGGATACTTAGCCTAATAAACCAATTAAGGTCTACATGGTTAAGGATACTAGCTAGAATAAACTTGGATAAGTCTATTCGGGTTGAGTCAAAATAAACGCAACGGGCCTAATATGTCAAAGATTTCAAAACTAGCTACACCACTTTATTAATATTTTTGACTTTATTGCGGAATATATACATATGAAAGCAACGATAAAAATTTTAAAAATTACGACTAAATGGCCAAAGTTAATAAAAAATTTCAAAAATGTTGAAAAAGATGATTTTCCGATTAAATGAAGGCATTTTTATGGAAAAGTCCACTTAAAACTTCGATAGAAGTCCCCCTACACTTAAGATAAACATTGTCCTCAATGTTTAAGCATGTGGGAAAGTTTCCCCTACACTTATGACATTGTGCACGTTGGTTAACTCAAGTTAAGGAAGAGACGACTAAAGTGATCAATTTCAAATGTGAGTATGAAGAAAATTGAATCACGATAGTTGAGAGATAGAACCGGATTTCGGATAACACGGGAGCACGGTTCTTCAAAGGTTCCAAGAGTGCACTTATCCCTGTAATCACATCACCACACAAATACAAAGAACCTATAGAAGTCCCCCTACACTTAGGAGGTAAAAATATAAAAGGATAGATACTCGGGCTGCCTCCCGAGGAGCGCTTGTTTTTGATAACCGAGTCACGAGCCTGACTCGACCCAAAATTAGTTCATGGGGAACGTGGTGAGGGATGGAACCACCTCCTGAGAGGTGTCCTCACCAAAGTACAACTTCACTCGTTGGCCATTCACCTTAAAATTTGGTCCATTAGGTTGAGCGAGCTCGAGAGTACCATATGGAAAAATTTGGGCAATGGTGAATGGGCCGGACCAACGAGATTTCAGCTTGCCCGAAAAGATTTTCAACCGAGAGTTAAAAAGTAAGACTTTGTCTCCAACATGGAACTCTCGGTTCTTAATCTTAGAGTTGTGAATGAGCTTAGTCATTTCCTTATAGATCAAAGAATTTTCATAAGCCTCATTACGGAGTTCATTGAGCTCATTGAGTTGGATCTTACGTAGGTCACCGGCTTTGCTGATATCAAAATTAGCCCACTTCAAGGCCCAGTAAGCCTTATGCTCCAACTCAATGGGGAGGTGGCACGCTTTCCCGTACACGAGACGATATGGTGTACAACCAATCGGAGTCTTGTATGGGTACGGAAAGCCCACAAAGCATCATCAAGCTTATCAGCCCATGAGGCACGATGCTCTCCCACGGTCCTTTCAAGAATTCGCTTTAGTCCTTGGTTGGATATTTCAGCCTGGCCATTAGTTTGTGGGTGGTAGGCTGTGGAAAGACGATGATTTACACCATACTTAGCCATGACTCTAGCAAATTGGTCATTGCAAAAATGAGTCCCATGATCACTAATAGTGGCACGAGGCACACCGAATCTAGCGAATAGAGCTTTCAAAAAGTTACAAACCACCCTTGCGTCATTAGTAGGTAAAGCTTTGGCTTCAACCCACTTTAAAACGTAGTCAACGGCTACAAGGATGTATTTGTTTCCTTTAGAAGAAGGGAATGGCCCCATAAAGTTGATACCCCAAACATCAAAGATTTCACACTCTTGTATGAAATTTTGAGGCATCTCATCTTTATGTGTGATCTTGCCTTGTTTTTGGCAAGAATCACAATGTTTAACCATCTCGTGAGCATCACGGTAAATGGTGGGCCAATAGAATCCCGAATCAAACACTTTTTTGGCAGTGTAGTTGGGACCAAAGTGACCACCGGTGGGTCCTTTGTGGCAAGCATCAAGGATTTCTGAAGCTGCCGGTCCGTCAACACATCGGCGGATAATCAGGTCGGCACATTGTTTGAATAGGTAAGGGTCATCCCAAAAGTAAGTCTTAATGTCGGTGAAGAACTTTTTCTTTTGTTGAGACGTCAACCCTTCCTTGAGAATTCCACCCGCCAAGTAGTTTGCAAAGTCCGCAAACCACGAGGTGTCATCAGAATTCGAATTTATAGACATTAAGGTCTCCAAGGGAAAAGAATCATTGATTTCTTTGTTCGGATGATCCCCTTGGTAAGGATCCTCAAGTCTGCTGAGATGATCTGCGGCTAGGTTTTCAGCTCCTTTTTTATCGCGAATTTCGATTTTAAATTCCTGGAGCAGCAAAACCCAGCGAAGTAGTCTTGGTTTGGAATCTTGCTTTGTCAACAAGTACTTCAACGCGGAATGATCGGTATACACAATTGTTGTAGAAAGGACCAGATAGGGGCGGAATTTTTCAAAAGCATAGACAACAGCTAAAAGCTCTTTTTCGGTTGTCGTATAATGCAATTGTGCCCCCGTCATTGTCTTGCTAGCGTAATGGATCGGTTGGAAGTGTTTGTTCACTCTTTGTCCCAGAACCGCTCCAATAGCAAAATCACTAGCATCGCACATCAACTCAAAGGGAAGCTCCCAATTAGGGGTAACCAAGACGGGTGCCTTAGTTAGCTTATCCTTAAGCGAGTTGAAGGCTTCGAGACACTCTTTGGAAAAGATAAAAGGAGTATCTTTTTCCAAGAGGTGGGTCATCGGGCGAGCGATTTGAGAAAAATCTTTGATGAATCGACGGTAGAAGCCCGCATGACCCAGAAAACTTCTCACACCCTTCACGGTTGAAGGTGGAGGCAACTTGGCGATAACATCGACTTTAGCACGGTCTACTTCAAGACCGGCTTTGGAAATCTTGTGTCCCAGCACGATGCCTTCTTTTACCATAAAATGGCATTTTTCCCAATTCAGAACAAGGCGAGTGTCTTCGCACCGCTTAAGCATACGTTTCAAATTGGCAAGGCAAGAAGAGAAGGAATCCCCAAAGACCGAGAAATCATCCATGAAGACTTCCATGGTTTGTTCAACCATGTCATGGAAGATAGCTAACATGCACCTTTGGAAAGTCTCGGGGGCATTGCATAAGCCAAAAGGCATTCTTTTGTAAGCAAATGTGCCATAGGGACAAGTGAATGTTGTCTTCTCTGGATCTTGGGGATCGATGGGTATTTGGAAATAACCCGAGAAACCATCAAGAAAGCAGTAATATTCATTACCCGCTAAACGTTCAAGCATTTGGTCCATAAAAGGTAGAGGGAAATGATCCTTTCTCGTGGCATCATTGAATTTGCGGTAGTCTATACAAACTCTCCACCCAGTAACGAGACGAGTGGAAATCAACTCGTTGTGTTCATTGGGAACAACGGTTATTCCGCCCTTCTTGGGCACACAATGGATTGGACTAACCCATGGTGAATCCGAAATAGGTTAAATCATACCCGCATCAAGAAGTTTGATAACCTATGTTTTGATGACTTCATGGATTTTTGGATTCACCCTTCGTTGGCTTTGAATTGTGGGCTTAAAGTCGTCCTCCATAAGAATTTTGTGTGTGCAGAAGTGAGGATCAATTCCACGAATATCAGAGATTTTCCAAGCAATAGCCTTCTTGTGATCTTTCAACACGGTGATAAGTCGGGCTTTTTCTTCTTCCTTTAGGTCCTTAGCAATTATGACTGGCGACTTCTTCTCTTCATCAAGGAATACATACTCGAGATGGGGCGACAACTCCTTAAGTTCTAAATCCGGAGGATTTTCGACGGGAGGCGTTTTCAAAGTCGGAGTATCGATAGCAATAACCGTGGGAGATGGAGGAGAAGGATTGTCTTCGTTGAGAAGGTTGTCAAAGAAATGCATGTCTTCATCCCCATCGGTGGGAGAATCATTAGTAGCTAAATTCACATCTCCCATGGTGTCTTCAAGATTGTTCCAAAACAAATCACTATCTCCAAATAGAGACAATGATGAATCAATAGAGGAAACGGTTTCAACATTGGGAAGAGAAGTAGGAATACTTTTACAAGCATCTTTGAAGTGTGCTTCACAAGCCTCATCAAGAACGTCAATACAATTAACACTCTCGTTGGAATAAGGTTGTTTAGACAACTTTCCCATGTTGAAGACGATTTTATCGTCACCCACTCTCATGATAAGCTCACCGGCTTCAACATCGATGAGAGTGCGACCGGTCCTCAGGAATGGACGACCCACGATCAAGGGAACACGAGGGTCCATCTCGTAGTCGACAACGACGAAATCGGCAAGAAAAGTGAATTTGTCGACTCCTACAAAGACGTCTTCGGCTATCCCCACTGGATAAGCAACCGTACGGTTAGCTAATTCCAAAGTCATTTTAGTGGGGACTAGCTCAGGGAGAGATAATTGCTTCCAAACACTTAGAGGCATGAGATTAATACTGGCACCTAGATCGGCTAGGGCCATGCAATTCTCTACTCTTGGGAAATTGCAAGGGATTAAGAAACGACCCGGATCACCAAGCTTGGTTGGCAATTTCCTTAAGAGCACTGCGGAGCAATTCTCATTAAGTTGGGTGTTGGCAATATCGAGGAGATTTTCCTTGTCGCTCAGAAGATCTTTAAACATTTTCGCGTACCTAGGCATGTGAGCGAGAGCCTCAGCGAAGGAGATATTGAAATTCAGTTGTTTAAACATCTTAAGAAAGTTCGAAACCTGAATATCGTCCTTGCTTTTGAGCTTCTCTTTCCTCAACCTAGATGGATAAGGTATATTGGAAGAAGAGGAAGGCTTTGGGAGAATAGGATCACTCACATCCTTGGGTGGGGAAGGGGTAGAAGGAAGAGGTGGAGAAATTGGGGAAGGAGAAGGATGAGGAATAGGAGCAGGTGACTCGTTCTCCTTAGTCACAACCACCGGTGGAGGTATAGGAAGCTCGGGTTCCTTGGTACCTTTGCCACTTCGAGTAGTGATTGTTTTCATCTCCCCTCTTGGATTCGCAACGGTGTTACTCGGAAGAGTACCCGAAGAAGAGGGTTGATTACCTTGGAAGAAACTAGCCATCATGTTCTTCAAGTCATTTGTTTGGCTATCTAACGTGTTTCTCATGTCAGCTCTCAAATCATTCCCTTGTTTGACCAAGTCTGCTTTCAGGTTGAGCACTTCTCTCTGAAGATTTCCCACAATCACATCGTTAATCCTCATATAAGTTTCCACTTCTTGGTGAAGAGCGGTGGGTTGGTTGAGAGGAGCATTGTATGCGGGTGGTTGATAAGCAGGTTGCTGGTAGACTTGGTTGTTTCGTTGAGGTGGTTGTTGCTGCTTGTGAGGAGGGATGTATGGTGTACGAGGTTGTTGTTGTTGTTGAGGAGGGCGATTGAGGTTTTGTTGTTGGTTTGGGTTGGTAGGAGGAAAACCAGGTGGGGAAAGATAATTGTTAGAGCGGTAGCTAAGCAAATTACGGTCACCTTGAGGTCTAGCTTGATAAGCAGGTTGAGGATAGGTGCCATATGTTGCATTCACATTCTCAGCAGGGTAGTCTTGGGTGGCGGTACAAGTGGTGTAAGAGTGAGGACCACCGCATATCTCACAAGGTTGGCTGACAGCGTTAACTTGAGCGTTTTTAGCGTTGCTGCTGTTGGTGTTGTTAACGGTGTGGGTGACAAGCGATTCAAGAAGCACAGTGATTTTGTCCAGTCTCTTGTCGCCGTCACTAGTGCTAGCACTAGCGACATTGGTCCGAACACTCTTGGTTTGCACACGAGATTTATTCTCAATGATATCCCAAGCAGCATTGGAAGTCTTACCCAAAAGATTACCCCCCGAGGCACTGTTTAGTGAATCTTGGTCACTCATGCTTAAACCATTGTAAAAAGTATTAATTTGATGTACTTTGGTAAAACCATGTTGTGGGCATTTTCCTAAAAGATCTTTAAAACGATCCCAAGATTCACTGAACGACTCATCGTACTTGAAGGTCTACGTAATTTATGGCCTATTCTAGATCATGGATTTGGTGGATTAGGTTGGTTGATTGATTGATTAATAAAGAAGAAATGAAGGAATTAGATGAGGGATTAGAGAGAGAAAGGAGAGAAGGGAGAGAATTGTAGAGAGAGAAAGTAAAATGGAAAATATGATTAAAGTGAAAATGGAATCAACAACCCCCTCCTAACATGCTAGGAGGGGTTATATATAGCCCACCCTACATGTGGGCTATATGGACCATACATAAAGTAAATAGATCACGAGCCCATTACATAATTATCATTGGAGCGACCGATCCTTCATAAATACGTAAAACGTATTTCCAACAATCTCCCCCTAAGGGAGGTCGCTCCAAGTTACAAAGTTCTAAATAGTCTATATCTCGTGATCTATGCTAACTAAGATGTGACCGAGACTTTATTGGAAAAACGTATTTCCAACAATCTCCCCCTAAGGGAGGTCACATCTTTTTACAAAATCTTAAACCTAGCATCTATGCTTGAGTCTTCGATCTTGTTCTTGTGAATATGCTTGATGTGATCTTTGACTTTAGTCTTGAGCATGTTTCCTTGCCTTGACCTTGTACATTCTTCACTTGTGATATTTGCCTCTTTGTGACTTCATCTTCCACATACTTATACTTTTAAATTCTTGAAAGCTTCAGAGTTTGATACAGCGGAAGACTTGACCTTCAGGCTTTCTTGAATTTGTTGAAGTACTATTTGTATGTAGTATAAGCAAGTGGTGACGACTTCTTCTGGATTGTACACCGCAATGCCACCTTCTTGTTACGCTGCATAAGACAGTTAGCAACAAAACAATATACACGGATGAAATGGCCTTGAACATTTCATTCTAATTCGGTAGCAATTTACCTCCGGTCGGTGAAGACCGTTGGACGATATTAAATATCGTACTTGTGGCAGGTAGTTTCAATAAAGAACCTCCTTGACAAGATTTCGCGGGTAAACTCGTTCTCTTTACTCGACCGTCCAAAGCTGACTGCGAACGTAAAGAGTGAATCATTTGGATAATATTATCCGCATGATTTGAAGCCGTCAATTCATGTTCCTGGAACAAGTGAAGTTCAATTAAGAACCGCACCATCGTTGCTTTCCAGTTGTCACTAGCTTGATTCATATAGAATCTTGCAAGTTACCTACCAAGTGCTGTTTGATGTTAACACTAGAAGGATTTCCACTCGTCACTGTGATCAATAAAGAGTCACTCTGAGTGTTCTGGCAAGATCATATGATAATGCGAAGAGGCCTGGAACGAGTTTAAGTTCATTTAAGAATTAAACCACTGTTGCTTTCCAGTTATCACAAGTTTGATTCATAAAGAACCGCACAAGTCACCTACCATGAGCTTTTTGATATTCGCTCAAGAAGGATTTCCATCTTCATTGTAAATACTTTCGTATTACTCGGATGTTCAGGCAAGATCATGAAGATTTTGCGTAGGACTCTTAAGATCTTTCTTACTTTTCACAGTGTGTGAAGAAGCAAGGAATAATGAAAGTGTGTCCTAATGAGATATTTGATGATCTCAAATGGCTCTAGACTCGATCGTGCATTTTGGATTTTTAGTGATCGGAGGCTGGAGAGGAGTGCCACCTTTTCAATACCAATTTATTCGGAGTGAATAAATCAATAGATAATGTGTTGATCTCCGTGTGATTAAAACAAATACCTTTTGAGAGATATTTGAGTTAGCTGGAAAGGGTTGTGCATTGCATCACTGGGTCCATGACGTCTTTCTTCAATATCGAGAATCATTAACAAAAATGATCTCAATAGCATATGTATTGACCCGGTTTCTGCCTAAAGTTGTAAGAAGGGCTTCTTTCTTTACACCCTTTATCTTTACATTTCTTTTTCATTCTTCAACCCCTTCAATGCTTACCAATACGTCATCACTAGCACCTTGTTGTGATTGTTCCAGTGCTAACTTAAGTACTTGGTCGGCATTCAGCTACGTTCACAATCTTTCTCCATCTTTCCTAAGGACTACTATTTCTAGCTATGGAATGTCCTTGGGAAGATTCCTCCGGTTCTAGAGAAATCATTAGACTTTAACCTATCCTACCATCCTTATGTCACCACAATCGTCACCGTCGTGAATAGAGATGTTTTTGGGTAAGTGTATGTCACCATGAAATCCATTTTGAAATGCAAATCCATTTTGCTCCCCCTTAACATATGCTACGATATCCGAAAACATTTTGCACATGTCGGGATGAGCTATCACGTTAAGTCAAACCATTTATGATTGATCATATCCCATATTAAATCACATTTTCTCCCCCATATTAAAAATATTAACCCAATCGATGTTTTTAATATCAATTGATTTAATAGCATTTTAAGAAAATTTGGGAAGAAAAATGCAAATCCAATTATCTTCATGAGTTTAACAAGCTCCCCCTCAAATTAATGAGGGTGTACTTGAAACGTAAATTAAATACCTTTTAAACACAAGTGTAAGGTATTTATTACGTGCAAAGATCATATATAATAATGAATTCACAAGATTAGCAATGTACGAGGTTGGACCTGAATAATGGAGAACAGCATATGAAAGAAGCACATGGTTCTTGTTCACGAATGTTGGTCACCTCGTCACGTCCCCGAGAAAATTAATGCTCGTTGTAGAGTCAAAGCTTTCCGGTGAAATGCTTGACTTAATTATGAAAAGTGGGTTGCTATCTGAAATAATAGCAAACCATTTTGAGCATGTTTTAAAAATTTGAACTTCTGCTCGAACTTTATTTACAACCCCGTGTCATTATTGAATGACATTTCTAGGTTCGTAAATATTATCGATTCCAGAAGACATGCTCTTTTTATCAAAACATTTTTGAACACACAATTTTGAAAGATTTAGAAAAACCTTTTGAGAAATTCTCGAAAAATTGTGTTCAAAGTTTTGAAAAAACAATTACTTGAGCTTAAGATGTTGAATATCTTAAAAGCGAGCTCAAGTCCGAGAAGTTGTGAACTTCCCGTTGTTAAGGATAAGTTACCATCGGCGATAAACTTTCCTTTTATCTGAAGAACGAGTCCTAAGCTGACATTTACTTAGAAGTCGTTTTCATGAGCTTGAAAACTTTGACTGTTTTAACGGAAAGCTCATGACCGAGAAAGGTTAATTTCTCGTTACGAGGAAAAGTTCTCTTATTTAAAAGATCCACTTTCCTTTCTGAGCTTAAAACTTCGAATGTTTTAAGACAAGCTCATGACCGAGAAAATTGAATTTCTCGTTATGAGGATAAGTTTATCATTAATGATAAACTTTCCTTTATTTTAAGTTCGAGTTACAGTCTGACATTTAACTGTAAGTCATTTACACGAGCTTAAAACCTTTGAATGGTTTTAATGTGAGCTCGTGTCCGAGAAAATTTAATTTCTCGTTGTAAGGATAAGTTTATCATCGGCGATAAACTTTCCTTTATTTGAAGAACGGGTTACCATCTGATATTTAATGATTAACCATATACACGAGCTTAAAACCTTTGAATGGTTTTAGGGTAAGCTCGTGTCCAAGAAAACTTAATTTCTTGTTAAGAGGGTAAGTTATCGTTGAGTGGATAAACTTCCCTGTCTCTGAAGTCCGGGTCGTCGTCTGTCATTTAACGAGGAGCCATTGTGCATGAGCTTAAAAACTTGGAATGTTTTTGATATAAGCTCATGCCCGAGAAAAATTAATTTCTCGTTGTTAGGATAAGTTTACCATCGGCGATAAACTTTCCTTTCTTTGAAGAGCGAGTTATAGTCTGTGATGTGACTATAAGTCCTTTGTGTAGCTTAACCATGAATCCCCTGAGACATTTGTTTCTCTGATATCTGCTTCTTCAGCAACCAAACTCTAAGAGTGTCCTTAGTTGAACGGTACACAACGATTGGACCGCTTCGTTCTTTTGGAACATCAACTTTGGTACCTGCATTCTCATTAGGAGTTTGTATACTTTTGCATGGGTTAGAGATATCTATTTTTGAAGCACATGGGGGTTCACAGTTGGCTTTACTTGTGTCAGAGGTGGCCTGAGGGGATGATTCACTTGTCTTAGTTGGCAAACGTTTCCTTTTATAGAAAATCTTAAGTTCAGGCTTAAGTGATGTATCATCCTTTGCAATTTTCTCCCTAGTAGTCTTCGTAGAATCAGAGGCTATCCTAGTTAAAGGGCACTCGTTTCCTACAAGAGTGAAAGTTCTACCAGTGGGGTGCCACATTTTGCCAACGGGTTTGATTTTAGCAACCCACTGGGATTTAAGTCTAGCACGGGAGTTCACCTCATTAAGCAATTTTTTGATACAAGCATCATGATTTGCCGTAAAGACTCATTTTCTACATGTTTTACAAGTAGCATATTTAATGTCCGAGTAAGATCTAGAATCCCTAGACGATTGATTGATGCTCCTAGGATTGGACATGCTACGGTTAGCAGTGTTGGGTAAACTAGAAGGCATCTGACTAGGTTTGGAATTCCTATCTCTTTCATGTGTCTTTTGCTTAGCTTCCCTAAGATCAGATTCATGGCAAACGTCATTTGAACTAGTTCTAGACGTAGTCTTGGTATTTTTAGGGAAACTAGAGGCAATCATATGATTTGGTCTTGCTAAAGCTGGAGTGATCACATTGGGCCTAGTTGCTGGAGTGACTGGTCTAATAATATGAACCAAATCAACTTGGGAGGCAAACCGCGGTCTCGAGGATTGTGGTCGCTCGGATCTAAATGCAGTAGGTTGTCTGACAAACGGTTGTCTGACGAACTGATTTGTAGGCGGTTTCCCCAAGATTGATGGTTTTTCAAGCTTAGTGTCCACACTAGGTCCTTTACTTTTCCTTAACTCGTTTTTCAACGCAGCTATAGCAAAAACCTTTTCCTGTACTTGGGCCTTTAAAGTTTCATTTTCTTTGAGCAAGTTATCTTGGGATGCCAATTTAGATTCAAGCAGTTGAATTTGTTTCAAAAGATTATCCTTTTCAGCTTTAGAATCTAAAACAGTTTGATCCAATTTTCTTTCAAGAACAACGTTTGATTTTTCAAGTTTTTCAAAGTATGTTTCAAATTTGACCGTTTTCTTAGAAAATTCAAGTTTGGCATCCTCAAGATCTTTTGATTGTTGAGCTACAATTGTTTCGAGCTCTCTAATCTTGGAATCAGAAGCAATCAATGAAGCAGTTATAGGATAATTATCATGATGTTTAGCATTCTGAACAATCTCTCCCCCATTATGACGTACATCGGATGAATCAGAAATGGTATTGCTATCACTCGTTTCCATCCCATGTTTGTCATAATTAGGTTCAGAATTCTCAATATGCGGCATATCATCAGCATATACATCATAAACCACATTACATTGTACCATGTTTGCAGGCTCTGCGTCATAAATGGGTAAGGTGTCATCAAGAGAAATCGCGTGAACATTCCCTGACGTACCACTGGTATCATGTTGTGCTCCTGATTCCGTGCTCTTGCCATCTTTAGGCTCCAATTTTTCAACCGTATGACAATTGTCCTCTTGCATCTGCGGCATTGATTCTTGCACTCCATTATCATACGTTTGCTGAAGTCGAGATCTTTCATAAATCGAAGACGAGACCGATGACATGAGTTTCAAAATCGTATCACGGAAAACTCGAAGCTCGGTATGTGTATCTCGAAGAAACGATTGGCAAATCATTGAACTTTCAGGTTTGATGATATTAAATTGGAGGAAAGGCGTGAGGTGTGTCACAAGAGCCTTATATGCAAGTACCGATGCAGAGTGATTAAAGTTGTCACGGTTGAGTTGCTCGGCGAGTTGGGTCAAAGCGGTAAAAATGGAGTCGATGAATATATGACGATCTTGTCCAAAGATTGTCACAAATTCGCTCCCTGCTTGAATCCCCGAAAGAGTAACTAGATGATATTGAAGCATTTGAAATGAATTTATACCACTTTCTCTAGCGTTGTCGTGCATTCGATGCAAGTCTCCCTCTTTAGGTGTCGAAGTTAACGGGTCCATTGAAAATCGAGGAAAAATAATGTGGATGTTGGTGTTTCAGGATTTTACAAATCGATTCGGCTCAAAAGATGTAGTCGGCGCAAACGATTATGAGTTAAGCCCGATCAAAAATCCCGTCACGTTGACTCGTCACGTTGTCGTCAAATCCGACCACAAAAAGTTTTTAACCCGTCAAATATTTTACGACTTTCAATAAACAAAATAACCTTTACTAAAAAGTTAATTTTAAAAATAAAAATAATGAAACTAAAAAATGGAAAAATAAAAGTAAAGAAAAGAAAAAAAAAGAAAAAAAAAAAAAAAAAAAAAAAAAAAAAAAAACGTTTAAAGAGAAAATGTTTAAAGAAAAAACGTTGAAAGACAATAAAATAAATCGTAATATATGAAAGAAAAACGTATATAGTAAAGAAAACGTAATATGACACACAACATCACAACACGTATATATGAGTTGTTTTCTAAAAGTAAACGGATATATTAAAGAAAAACGTATATATTAAAAAAAAATTGACACACATCATCACAACACGTGGCTGGATTGTTTCTTGTTTTCTCCGTCGAATCAAACACGTGGCCCAATCCAGTTGCTTTCACCGCCCCACTTTGTTCGCATTGTTATATCCGCCCAAGTCAAACTCTCTCACAAATATCAAATCTCTCTCTCTCACACAAAAACACCGTCCCATCTAAATCTCTCTCTCTTAAACCAATAACTTCCCTGCCTCAAAACACTCTCAAACCTAATTTCTCTCACAACAATCACTCTAATCTTTAATCTAGCAATTGCTCTCACATAACCAAAGCTATCCCAAAAGCTCTCCTTCGTTTGATTTGCTCAGGAATGATCAAGATCCAAAAAAAAAATCTTCAAGATCTTTAAGAAAAGGTCTCGGGTAGGTTTCTTATCTAATTAATTTATGTTGGTTTGAGTCTCTTTCTCCTGTAGAGTCCTTCTCGTCGAGTCTGTTTTGAGTGTGTGTCTGTTTGTTTGTTGAGTGGTGTTTTAATCGAGATAGAGAGGGTTTGAGGGTGTGAGTCGTGTCAGGGTGAGAGGGTGAGAGGGTGTTTGTTCGTGTTTGTGTTTGTTTGGTGCGAGGGGTGTCGAGGGTGGGGGGGTGAGGATGTAGGTGACTGTTGTTTTGATGGGTTTTAAGAGGTGAGAGGGGTGTGAAAAGTGTCAGTCTAGGGTGTCGAGAGGGTGTGAGGGTCGAAGGTAAAAACGAGGGTGTTTTTTTGTTCGAGGGAGGGTGTTGTGGTGTTTTGGTTTAGGAGAATTCGAGGGATGCTGTTTGTCGAGTGTGTCGAGACCAGGGTTGTGAGGGTCGAGAGGATGCGAAGGTGAGAGTGTTGTTGTGTCGATGGTGTGTAGAAAAAGTCGAGAGGGTGTAAGGGGGTGTGAGTAATGATGAGGTTTTTGGGTTTGGTGAGGCTGTCGAAGTTATTTTTTGATTCAAAATGGGAGTGGAGGGTGTCGAGTCTAGTGTGTCGGAGAGAGTTGAGTCGTGAGTCTGATGAGTTTGTGTTTAGAGTCTAAGTGGGTTGGATATTGTTGAGGCTGTTGTGTCGAGAGTCTTGTGAGTTCGAGTATGGTTTTCGAGAGTCGAGAGGGAATGAGTCTTTTTGAAAAGACGATGATTTGCCCGTTTAATTTGAATATCGTTGCTTCATTCGGAAGTTTTTCTTGATCCGGAAGATCTTGGTACGGAAGTTCTTGATCCGGAACTTCTTGATCCGGAACTTTTGGCTTGATCCGGAAGTTCTTGGTTCGGAAGTTCTTGATCTGGAACTTCTTGATCCGGAACTTCTGGCTTGATCCGGAAGTTCTTGGTTCGGAAGTTTTCTTGCTTGATTCGGAACTTAATTATTGATTCGGAACAGTTATATCAGATTTGTTGGGACAAGGTTGGACAGTTAGGACAGGACCAAAAAAATGCCAGATGACCAGGAAAAATGACAGAAAATCCAGATAGAAGACAGTTAAAAAAAATGAGACTAAAAAATAAAAATAAAATTAAAATAATAAAAAAATAAAGAAAAAGACTGTTGGACAAAATTTTGACACAAGCCCAGATGAAGAAAAAAAAAATTAACAAAAACTGATAAAAATAAATTAAAACATAAAAAAATACGAATTAAAATTGGATAAAAATTTATATAAATTGATAAAATTTAGAAAACATACCAACTTTTTATATAAATTGATTATTAAATTTGTGATAAAAAACAATAAAAAAAATACAAACTTTTTATAAAAACACAAAATTAAAAAGAGAAAAACAAAAACTTTTATAAAAAAACACCAACTTTTTTATAAACACAAACTTTTTAATGTTTTATATAAGAAAAATTTGATTTTTATAAAAAAAAATTTGTGATTTTTTATCTAAAAAGTAAATAAATTTGAAGATTTGATATGATTTAACACATAAAAACACAAACTTTTT
The DNA here is from genome assembly GCA_025667525.1 of Glebionis coronaria. Lineage (NCBI taxonomy): Eukaryota > Viridiplantae > Streptophyta > Magnoliopsida > Asterales > Asteraceae > Glebionis > Glebionis coronaria. Next base: position 51,686 of record JANFOE010002294.1, read on the forward strand.
ATAAAAAATACAAACTTTTTAAAGTTTAAGCATGATTAAATCAAAACCCACCAAAATCAAACAAAATAAAAGAAGAATAAACCAAACTAACCATGGCTCTTGATACCAATTGAAGGTCTACGTAATTTATGGCCTATTCTAGATCATGGATTTGGTGGATTAGGTTGGTTGATTGATTGATTAATAAAGAAGAAATGAAGGAATTAGATGAGGGATTAGAGAGAGAAAGGAGAGAAGGGAGAGAATTGTAGAGAGAGAAAGTAAAATGGAAAATATGATTAAAGTGAAAATGGAATCAACAACCCCCTCCTAACATGCTAGGAGGGGTTATATATAGCCCACCCTACATGTGGGCTATATGGACCATACATAAAGTAAATAGATCACGAGCCCATTACATAATTATCATTGGAGCGACTGATCCTTCATAAATACGTAAAACGTATTTCCAACAGTACTTTTGTTCAAAATTTATGATTTCATTCCGCAAAGCGGTAGTACGAGAGGCTGGGAAAAAGTAATTGATAAACTTGGTTTCCAAATCCGTCCACGAGAGAATACTCTGTGGCGGTTCCTTAGCAAGCCAATGCCGGGCTTGTCCCTCTAAAGAAAAGGGAAAAAGTTGTAACCTGATAACCTCTTGTGGCACACCATTGAACTTGACCGTGTTGGTGAGTTGCAAGAATCTCTTGATATGGTCATGTGGGTCATCAATGGTACGTCCCAAGAATGGTTGAGCGGAGACCATCTGGATAAAGCCTGATTTTAGCTCAAAGTTTTTGGCGGCAATTGGAGGTATGACAATTGGATCAGTGTTGCCATCTACATGAGCTTGCAGCAGTTCAATCATCGGGCGATTATCCGGAAGAGGCTCATTGTTGTTGTTATTATTCATGTTGTTGAAAGGTGGGTTGTTGTTGTTATTATTGTTGTTTGGAGGTGGTATGTTGTTGTTGTTTTGTACACCGGCCATGTCTAAGTTATCGAGAGGCTCGGGCTCTTGATAAGACGTGGATCGAGTGCGCACACACCTGCAAAAGAACGAACAAAGAAAAGCAAAGCAAAAATATTTTTGGTTTTTATGTTTTTTAATTTTTTTGTATTTTTGAAAATTTTATATTTTTTAGGATTTTTTGAAATTTTTTATGAAAAAGTAACGTTCACGGGGAACGGATCCCAAAATCCAAGTTCTCACAAAAAACTTTTGATCTTAACGAGAAGAGCCGGCAGCGACGCCATTTGATACACTGATTTTCAATGGGTTCTATTTTGTCTCTCAGTCCTCTCGAATTGATCTCAGCCTTAAGTGGAATAATTGTTCTTGGTACTAAAAAGGGGGTTTAATTTTTTAATCTACTAAAAAGTTTAAATGCTCTAAAATTTAAACTTAAATTTAAAAGTAATTAAATTAATAACAATTAATAAAACTTGAATTAAAATTAAAATTAAAATTAAAATCAAATTTAAGATTACAGTTAAACGATAAACATGAAATAAAGGAAGAAACAGAAAGTAATCCTTAAAAATGCTCAAAAGAAACTGATTCGGAAGTTTAACCTTGATTCGGAACTTTAATCGGAACCTTCACTCGGAAGTTGATTCGGAAGATTCACCCGGAACTTTGTTCGGAAGATTGATTCGGAAGTTGTTGATCCGGAAGTTCACTCGGAACTTTTGGAGAAAGCATTCATTCGGAACTTTGGAAAATAAACATTCATCCGGAACTTTTGTTCATTCGGAAGATTTAGGTTCATTCGGAAGTTGGTGTTCATCCGGAACATTTAGACTCATTCGGAACTTTTTAAGAAAAAACTCATTCGGAACTTTTCAAAAAGAAACTCATTCAGAACTTAAGCTCATCCGGAACTTTTTGTTCATTCGGAACTTTTGCTCATCCGGAAGTTTAAAAGATAAAACTGATTCGGAACTTTTTGTTCACTCGGAACTATTGGTTCATCCGGAACTTTGTGTTCATTCGGAAGATGCAGTTCATCCGGAACATTCAGTTCATTCGGAACCTGGGGAACTCAAAAACAGTAACTATCCCGAAGAACAGGGGAATTGATTTTTAATCCAAAAATTACCAAGTATTTCACCAAAAACTTAAATAAACTAATCACTAAGCATCTACTAACCAAAAACTACAAATCCCAACAATAAAAACGCGAATCCAACAACTTTTTAAAATCAAAACTCAACAAAATAAGAACTTAAGAACTTGAAATGAAAGATGATGATGAACAAGATGAAATGGAAATATTAAACAAGAACTTGTATTGAATGATTAATGTTTTAACAATCACTAAACAAGGATGAAATTACAAGATTGAAAATCAAAGATCAAAATCACCAAACACCCTAGTGGTGTTGGTGATGCTACGAAACAGAAAGGGAGAAAATAGGGGAAGAGAAAAAAACTAAAAACTGAATGCAAAGTGTGTGAGGGGAGGGCTTTATATAGTCTTGTCTTTTGGTTGGTGAGTGGGCTTTCTCCCGTTCTTCTTGTCTTCTCGTCTTTTCAGAAAAGTTGACGTTTTCGATTCTAATTCGGGATTTGTCGTCGATTAAATTCAACTCGTCTTTTAATTTCTTCGTTTAATGGACTTGAGTTTCTTCGACTTATATAAATCTTCCATCTTTGATCCTTTTCTTCGATAAATCTTCGAATAGGCCCAGTGACTTCAAATCTTTTTCATCTCTTGGACAATAGACTTTATCTTGAGTCTTTTTCTTCGGTAAAACCGTGTAATCCCATGTTTTCTCCATTATCCATCCGGTTGGCTCTGAAAACACAATAAACACGAAAACCACGCATAATTCCAAACAAATGATATTAAATACGCGTTTTGGTCTCGTTTTAGCCAGAATTAAGTGGTAAAAGGATGGGTGTTTACACACCTATCATGGTGTGAGAGTGGACGGCATCTAGAGAGAGCAAGAGAGAAATTTGTGGTGGTTTTGCATGGTAAAAATGAGATAAGTGGTTTAGCTAATGGGTTTTGTTAGGCTAGTGGGAAGTGTAGCTTAACTTGTAAGCTTAGCTTACAAGTGTAAGCTATATTGTTGCAAGTTAGCCACATCAAGGGTGGTGGTGGCATTAGTTGGGCCGTCCCATGTGTGGGGTGAGACAAAACTTGTTTTTGTCTCATCCCACTAATTTACGGGTATTCCTCGATTCTAGTTTCCTCGATTTGCGTGCCCTCGGGTCGTTTTACGAAAAACGTTTTTATAAATTATGAATCAATGGCACAAAACGAATCTAATAAAAATCGTCTCATCAAAAACGGAGTTCGAAAATGTAAATACGTAATCCTAAGGTTTCCGGTTTAGTCGTAAAGGACGTTAAATTAAAATCGTAAGTCCTAATCTTTTCTCGTAAATTTGTGAGTTTATGAACCAACACAAATTTAAAACTCCAAAATAATACTCACGGATAAATTCATTTTCTGAAATGTCGGACTGTCACCAAAGACGGTGTATGTAAACGTGAGCACGTAACGTAGAATCCTCCGGTTTAAACGTAGTCGATGCTACTTCAAGACGTAAATCCAAATTTCTTCCCAAAAACAAGTGAGTTCATAATATAACATTAAAATAATATTTTTAAATACTATTTGAGAACAAAATATCAACCATATATTGACGGATTGTCAGAGCAAACTGTAACACTCTCAATTTTCGTATTGGTACAGCGGAAGGGTCTTTTAGAGTGTTACGTGATAGCACAATAACTCCAATCATAGACAACACATAAAAATGGTTGTACAAGGTTCAACATACATTCATTCGATAAAAAGTTTAAAGTGTACAACAGGTCCCAAATTATACAGGTCATTAAGTTTACAAAACATAGATCGAATGAACATTTTTAATATTATGTGGGCCATCAGAGTCGATCTCCATCCGGATTACCTTCAAGCACCTGAGATAAAAACATGCAAAAATCATATCAGCGAATGCCGAGTGAATTCATAGAGTTTAATAAAACCGTTATATAAAACAATCATTGAAATCAGAACACAAGTATAATATCAGAAGTAAGTCCTCGTATTGCTAGTCAGGCAATATATAAATCAAGCATACATCTTAAACCGTCCATGAGACCGTAGCCTCAATATTACCATTATAGGTAATATTATTATCGTTATTAGCATCGTCATTGGATTACATTTGGATTATTATTAGCCGCATGACATTGTTACCTTACTATGAAAACAACGGGTCGCGAACCCGACAAACAATTTGCCCATCTAAGTTAGCGTGTCGTCACAAAAATCACGCTATGGAAATCTTCTCATACATAAATTCGCTTACCAATCAATGTGGTACGACGGGGATCAACCGTCAAGGCGCGAACTGGGGTGATCGTCCCCAAATAGTACTATCATATGCATAAGCGTCTACCAAATCCCGGTAGTTCATAATTCATGCTAATGGGACTTTGAGTGACATAACCTAATTACTAATAATCCTTTTTATCTCGTTTATAGGGTCATAGCATCATTCGGGTCCATATCATTAAGCATACCATCGGGACTACTTGTGTTCTATTTTATCAAAAACTAGCATGTTATCTCCCTCGCGGGTTTACAAATCATTTTATAAAACATTTAAAAGAGTGCGAGGCTATGAACTCACGTTGATAATGAAAGGCGGATTATCGGCTACGGGCGTGCTTCGGTCACGGAAACCTATATAAATAATAATCGGTCTTAGACTTTTGTCCAATGACTTTATCAAAATAACAATATACATATGATGATTTTGTACATATGATGATGATCAAGTGGGTTTATATATCCTTGTTTACTCATTTTAGTGTTTATGTATTGGTAACTTTTTACTAGTTTACTAGTTTTATCTATTTACATGGCTTAAGTCCAGTAAGCTTATTATAAGTTCTTTAACTTGTATTGGTTCATTTTATACTTATATTATCAGTATTTACACTTTACATGTTGGGCTCAAATTGGTTAAGCCCAATAAGTAGTTTTTATAAGTGTTTAACTTATTTAGTCCAATTATTAGTCCAATATGCTTACTTAGCTCGTTAATGTCCGTATGTCCTATAGTTCGGGTTTTATCGGTTTTTACTTGTATTAGATATTTATATATCTGTATATGACTTTTAAAAACTTTACATTAGACGGGTTTGATCGTCTAAGTTTTAATTGGCGAACAACGTTAATTTTACGGTAATAGCCGAAAAAGTCGTAAAAATCAAGTTTATAGTTTTTATAACTTATAAATCTTATTCAACTACCATTTTTATAAATTGTCCATTTATTAAACCTTATACATATTTATATAAATGAAATTCATAAGTTAGTGGGTTTTAATTTCACATTTTATACTATATAATTTGAGTGCTTATATAATAGTATTAAACATTAATTCTTCAAAATCTGATTTTTATTTTCACCTTCACCATTTTATTATCATATATTCATCATGTACATATACAACAAGAAAGAAAATACATTTGATCTTTACAAAAATAACAAGAGAAAATGGAAAGGATGATCTTCTTTACCAACCAAGAGTATATCTTGTTTTTGGAAGACAACAACTTGATGAACACCAAATATATCTCCAAGATCATCAAACACCAAGAAAGTTTGTTGAGAAATCAGCCCTAGGACACAATCAAATCACCTCCTTTGTTGTTAAAATGGCCACCAAGCAATCAAGGCTTCAAGGTTACTCCATAATATAGCTAGATAACAAGTATCTTGTGGCTAGAAAAGATCAAATGGGGTGTTTGTTCTTGAATATGGGACGGCAAGGGTGGGAGTATTGAGAGAGTTTTTTGGTTGGTATTGCATGTGTGAATGGTAGTATGTGTTTAGTTTGATGGTTTTAGCTAGAAACTAGCTTAAGTTGTAAGCTTAAGCTTACACTTGTAAGTAACAAGTTTTTTTTTTTTTTGAACGGCTTTGTAAGTAACAAGTTAACATGATGCCACATCTTTGATGTGGTGTCATGTGTGAGACGTCCCATGTGTAGTGGGGTGGGATAATGTATTTTGTCCCACCTCACTAATTTACGGGTATTCCTCGATTCTAGTTTCCTCGATTTACGTGCCCTCGGGTCGTTTCACGAAAAACGTTTTTATAAATTATGAATCAACGGAACAAAACGAATCCAATAAAAATTGTCTCATCAAAAACGGAGTTCAAAAACGTAAATACGTAATCCTAAGGTTTCCGGTTTAATCGTAAAGGACGCTAAATTATGCACGTAAGCCCAAATTTAAATCCGTAAATTGTGAGTTCAACAACCAACACAAAAATAAGTTTCAAAATATTATACGAGAAAATAATTCACTACCTGAAAATGTTAGATTGTCACAGCTTTTCCTCCTAAAAGGGATCAACGTCCTCGTGATCCATTTCATTTGGATGTCCGTTTCTTATTGAAATCGAAGAGGTGCGGATATTTCTTCCACATTTCATCCTCTCGTTCCCAAGTATATTCCGGTCCATGCTTTGAATTCCATCGGATCTTGACAATAGGTATCCGACTTTGTTTCAGTTGCTTTACCTCACGATCCATAACCTCTACGGGCTCTTCGATAAAATGCGACTTCTCACCTATTCAAACCTTATCTAACGAAACTTTCTCATCACTCACTGCTAGACATTTCTTCAGATTAGATACATGGAATGTGTTGTGAACACCATGAAGTTCTGGGGGTAACTCTAGTTTGTAAGCCACCGGACCTACTCTAGATAAAATCTTAAAGGGTCCAATATAACGGGGATTCAATTTTCCTCGCTTTCCAAATCTTATAACGCCTTTCCATGGCGATACTTTCAACATTACTTGGTCACACACTTTAAACTCCATTGGATTCCGCCGCACATCCGCGTAACTTTTCTGTCTACTACGGGCAGTCAACAACCTATTCTTAATCTGAACTATCATCTCCGTAGTCTCCCGGATCAATTCCGGTCCCGTGAGCTGGGTATCCCCAACTTCACTCCAACATACAGGAGATCTACACTTCCTACCATACAAAGCTTCAACGGTGCAGCCTTAATACTAGAATGGTAACTATTGTTATACGAAAACTCTGCTAACGGCAAATGTTTATCCCAATTCTTACCAAAATCTAACACACAAGCTCTCAACATATCTTCTAGTGTTTGTATAGTCCTTTCACTCTGCCCATCAGTCTGGGGGTGATAAGCAGTGCTCATGTCGAGATTCGTTCCCAAAGATCTTTGGAGAGATTTCCAAAAATTCGATGTGAATCTAGGATCTCGATCTGAAATGATCGATACAGGCACTTCATGCTTGCATACAACATTCTCAAGGTATATACGAGTCAGCTTCTCCAGTGAGAACTGCTCTTTAACCGGAATGAAGTGTGCTGATTTGGTCAGTCTATCGACAATGACCCAAATCGAGTTGTTTCCAGATGATGTTCTAGGAAGCTCGGTAATAAAGTCCATCGTAATTCGCTCCCACTTCCATTCAGGAATCTTTGGCTGTTGAAGTAGTCCTGATGGCTTTTGATGTTCCGCTTTAACTCTAGCACAAGTCAAGCATTGAATAACATACATAGCAATATCAGCTTTCATATTCGGCCACCAGTACAACTTCTTCAAATCATGGTACATCTTATCAGATCCCGGATGAATGGAATACTTAGATTTATGGGATTCTAACATAATCAAGTCTCTTAAGCCTCCAAACTTAGGTATCCACATACGACCTCTTAAGCATTTCACTCAATCAGCTCTAACCTCTAAAGGATCTCCTTCTCCTCGGAACCTTTCGTTATCAAAATTTTCCTTCTTACAAGCTTCTATTTGCGCATTTCTAATTTGCTCAGGCAAATTATTGTGCACGGTCAAGACTAGAGAACGTACCCTGATAGGCTCTCTATCTTTCCTACTTAACGCATTGGCAACAACATTGGCTTTTCATGGGTGATATTTTATATCACAATCATAATCACTTAACAACTCTATCCATCTTCGTTGCCTCATGTTCAATTCCTTTTGATCGAGAATATACTATAGGCTTTTGTGATCGGTGAATACCGTACACTTGGTGCCATACAGATAATGTCTCCACAACCTAAGAGCAAATACTACAGCTCCTAACTCAAGATCATGAGTAGTATAATTCTCCTCATTCTTCCTTAATTGCCTAGAAGCATAAGCTATCACTTTCTCTCGCTGCATCAAAACAGCTCCATAGCCTCTAAGAGATGCATCACAATACACTACAAAATCTTCACTCCCGTCGGGTAATGATAAGATTGGCACACTACATAATTTTTGTTTCAATGTCTGAAATGCTCCATCTTCATCACTTCCCTAAACGAAAGGTTTATTCTTCTGGGTAAGCTTAGTCAAGGGTTTAGCTATCAAAGAAAATTCTTTAATGAATCGCCTATAATAGCCAGCCAATCCTAAGAACTGTCGCACTTCCGTTGGCGTTGTCGGTGCAGACCAATTCTTAATGGCTTCAACCTTTGCAGGATCAACATGAATTCCATCTTTGTTAATCACATGACCAAGAATATGCACAAAATCTAACCAGAAATCACATTTCGAAAACTTAGCATACAATCTTTCATCCTTCAACAAATTCAAAACAATCCTTAAATGTTCTCTATGTTCATCTTCATTCTTAGAATAGATTATAATATCGTCAATAAACACAATCACAAATTTATCTAAGTAGGGCTTGCACACTCGATTCATTAAATCCATGAAAACCGCAGGTGCGTTAGTTAACCCAAATGGCATTACTTGAAATTCATAGTGTCCATAACGAGTTCTAAATACAGTTATAGGAATATCTTCTTCACGGACGCGAAGTTGGTGATATCCTGACCGCAAATCTATCTTAGAATACACACTAGATCCTTGTAGTTGATAAAACAAATCATCAATCCTAGGTAAAGGATATCGATTTTTTTTAATTGTTAACTTATTCAGCTCCCTATAATCAATGCACATACGGAAAGATCCATCCTTCTTCTTAACGAACAAGACTGGAGCTCCCCAAGGCGACGAGCTCGGTCGAATAAAACCTTTATCAGACAACTCCTTAAGTTTCTCAGATAACTCCTTTAATTCAGAAGGGGCTAATCGGTAAGGCGCACGTGCCACCGGTGCAGCACCAGGAATTAAATCGATTCGAAACTCTACTTGCCTTATCGGTGGAAGTCCGGGTAAATCTTTAGGAAATACCTCAGGAAATTCACAAATAATAGGTACATCTTCCAATCGTTTCTCCTTAGACTCATTCCCGGTCACTTGAGCTAAGAATAACTCACAACCGTTCCTGGTGTACTTTTGGACTTTAATACATGAATCGATTTTCAAACGGATTCACCTCGATTACCATCAATTACTAACGTCCTATTCCTAAGAGGAATCTTAACCTTCTTTTCTCCACATAAAATAGTAGCATTATTCAACGACAACCAATCCATACCAATAATAATATCAAAACTACCTAATTCTATCAACATCAAATCAATCGGAAAGGAATAGTTCAAGAGATTTAGAGAGCATCCTTCTAATAGCTTATTAGTTTTCACTAATTTACCATCAGCCAATTCCACCTCGTAACTGGTATTTATCTCAACAGGTTCAATGTCAATAAGGGCACTAAATTTAGTGGATACAAAGCTCCTATCAGCACCCGAATCAAATAAAGCAACAGCATAATGATTGTTGAGTAAAAACGTACCGATAACGACATTCGGATCCTCTTTCTTCACCTCAATTGTTCCAAGTTGATAGACACCACCCTGGGGGTTTCTTCCAGGTACAATCGCTTTCAACTTGGGGCATTCCGATTTCCTATGACCTTCTTCATTACAGTTGAAGCAAATGGTTCCCTTCTTACACCTTTCAACCTTGTGTCCAAACTTTCCGTAATTTCGGCACTTCCAGCAGTCGCCAGCATGCCTCTTGTTTCCACACTTAGGACATCTATCATCGTTGCGCGGTGTATTGTTGGTAAGAGCATTTGCATTCCCCTTTCTCTGGTTCTGACGGCGATTGAAATTCTTCCTATTATCACCTTTATCTACACGATCACCGTCACCCTTTCTTTTTTCACCAACACGGGCTTCATCTTCCGTATCCTGAATTATCTGTCCAATGAGTTGGTAAGCCATTCGAACAGCATCATCAATGGTCAGTGGTTTAGATGATGTCACGTCCCCCCGGATATTCCTGGTCAACCCTTTAATATATTGCTCAATTCGGATCTCTTCGAGTTCCACCAATCGAGGACATAGCAAGTCCAACTCATGGAATCGGTTTGTGTAACTATCAATGTCCACACCTTTCATTCTCAAATGAATCAACTCTTGTTCTAACCTAATGATCACACTACGGGGACAAAACTCCAAAGTCATCCACTTCTTAATTTCAGCCCAAGGAGTAGCATTAGCAGCATCAATACCCATGAAAGCAATTCTCCCGTTCCACCAAGTCAACGCACGACCTTTAAGAGTAGCCATAGCAAAAGTCACCTTATCTTCCTCCTTACACTTACTAATCCGAAACACCGACTCAATCTTCTCAATCCACTGGCTTAATCCTACAACACCTTTAGTTCTATTAAAAGGTAGAGGTTCACACTTCATGAACGTCATATAAGTACAACCACCAACTTCAGGTGCATTAGTTCCAAGTCCTCCTATATTTCCTCCAGCATTAACATTCACATTATTAGCATTCACATTCACATTATTACCGCCAATTCCACTACCGCCAGCTCCACTACCTCCAGGTCCACTACCGCCAGCTCCACTACCGCCAGCTTCATTTCTAGCATTTGCCATAAATTTAGTCATAGATGCGGTAACTTGCTCCGTAATAATCCTACGTACATCATCCTCAGTCACAGCCTTCTTGGGCGGCATAGTTCTATAATTTCACAATTTCAAAGTATTAAGCATTCACCCAACAAGGGATCCATATAATATGGATTGAATTCATAATCAAGGTACAAATAAGGCACAATAGGGAATTCAAGACAAGATACATATTTCATTCGATTTGAAATAAAAGCATTGTCTTAGTTACATCCCATATCAAAGTTCTAGCACTATATATACTCAAAATTCGTGTCAGGTCTACTACTAACAACTCGGATTAGTCAAAGCTACAAAAGTACAAAAGATACAAAGGTCACTACTAAATACAGACTGGTCTACTGAGAACCGCCAGATGGTCCATCATCCATCGTCTTCTGTATCTTTGTCGGACGATCACTAGACACATCTTCAGCTGGGCGCTTACGCATCACTCCTCTTTCAACCATGTTAGCATAAAATCTACTATTCCAACCCATGGATATATTCAACTCCTTCTCAACTTTATCACGCATCGCACGAGCTATACTCAACTGAATCTCCATAGAATTCACCTTTTTCTTAATAGCAGCAAACTCACCACTTTCTAACACCGATAACCTCCTAAAAGCCCCATTCAAACCACGCTCTACATCAGTCAAATCCAAACTAAGCAATTCCCGCTCTTTCTCACCAACCTTCGTCTTTGACTCCAAATAAGCAACTTGAGTCTGAACAACACCTAATCCAATCTCTGTCATACTACTCTTAACACGGGAAGCATCTAGATCACGTCTCAAGGCCCATGGTGCAAGACCATCAATATGAGTAGCCTCTCGAGCACTAGACGACTCTCCTATCACACGTCTACGAGTAGCAATACCATCAGTACCGTCAGGTGCATTATCATCCTCATCCTCCTCTGATTCAGAATCAGATTTAGACGATTCAGACATTTCATCCCTAGGTAGCTCAACCTCAGAATCAGACAAATAAACTGGTGGGGGTAAAGGCTCGCCCTCTGGAACATCATAAGGGTAAATAAGCTCAGCTTCCTCATCATCATCAACCTCATCGTTGTCACACCCCACCATGGCAAAACATGGGGCGCGACGTATGGATATCATCACAACATGGCGTGTCTATAGAGATAACTATATGAAATAAGAAATGTCGTAAAAATGGTGACACGAAGGTCATGACAATATCTCAACAAATGCAAGGGGTCTAGGTAAGTAAGTAACAGTCCTACTTCTTACCCAAGACAACAAATATCATACCAAAACAATCCTATGTGTGCCACAGTATCACTTATTAAAATGAACAAACAAATAAAACTAAGAAGGAAACGGGGATATCCTTCTATATGCATTCCTACTCTCTCCAAGTCCTAGCCACTTAAGTTCTCATGCTTAACCATAGTATCACCTGAAAGAGACACTAAAACACGTCAACATATAGTTGGTGAGAGTCATAGGTTTAGACTCCAACACAAGACAACTCATAAGCTGTGAATACCATAAACCAATAAACATATGGACAATGCGCTAAAATCATGTACTAACAACTAGCATTCAAGTTCAATCAATCATTACAATTCCAAGGCATCACGCCTTACCAACAATCACAATTTCCAAGGCATCACGCCTTACCAACAATCACAATTTCCAAGGCATCACGCCTTACCAAAAATCACAATTTCCAAGGCATCACGCCTTACCAACAATCACAATTTCCAAGGTATCACGCCTTACCAACAATCACAATTTCCAAGGCATCACGACTTACCAACAATCACAATTTCCAAGGCATCACGCCTTATCATTAACCATAGGTCCTATAGGCGCCCATACACCTATGTACCTTTCCAATCCAGATCACACACAAACAAGAATCACATAGCAGTTAATCACATAAATGTACACACAAGTCCATCTCAAACCTTAAACATTCACAACATTAATTTAGAAAATAATTCAACACAGTGTCTCTTCCATCCCATCTGGAAGTCAAAATCAATAGTAAATATGGGACTATGAAACTCACCTGATAGCTTCTTCACAAGTACTCGCAATAGCAACAAGCTAACAAACCAAAAACACGAAATCAATACACGAACCTATCACTAAGATGGCTCATCAACCTATGATGGACATCTAGTCTATTCCCATATAAAAACCTCATTGATAAGCTCTAACCATCCCATTAACCTTCCCTAACAAGTCCTTAACTTGATTAAGTTTAATAACTATCCCGTTCATATTTTACACAAATCAGTCCCAGTTTTTAAGTCTCAAAACTTTAAGTCAAAAGTCCGCTTAAACATACCCATGGTTTCTGAAAAAGGAATATTCATACCCTTACATATGTTGGTTAACACCTCCCACTTGCCCTAACCTTAAAGCTATTGTTAAAGCCCTGATATACATATATCTACTTTTGTCATTCCAGATTTCCTGATTTTAAACGTACTAAAAGTTTGTTACCATTAAGGGGTCTTACCCTAAACCACAACCTTAGCCCAAGTGCAGATACTTACTACAATATATAAACCATCTCTCACATTCGTGAGAAGATCCCAATGCAAACCTAAGTACCCCAAACAACCCAAAACTTAAAAAGAAAACAGGCTGAATTCAAAACTGTTTTGACCTCCGACTGTTGTAACCTGTTTTTGACCCACTTCCCGACATCTAATTTAGTTCTCGTTTCTTGCATTGGAAAGCCACTTAAAATATCTTTCCTGGGGTACTTGGATCGTAAAATAAGATTTTATAGAACTCCCGATATGATCAAAACAATTGACTCAAAATTCTGCCCAGTTTTTAAAAACGGGTTTAACCAAATCAACCTCATTAATTAACCCTAATCCCTCTAATTACAAGCCCTAATTTATGTAATCATTATAACACCATTAATATAACATTAATTTAATGTTCTTAAATTAAACCCTAACTTAAATCCATTATAAGATGATTATAAAAACATAAAACAATTAAATTAAAAAGGGTTATGAAGGTTTACATTTAATTTATGAAAACCCCCAAAATTATGAAGAACCCTAAAAACCCTCATGAAAACCCACGAATTTTTTTTAATCTCCAGGGAATAATAGTGAATTTTGATTGTGATTAAAAACAATATATAGGGTGTACATAAAATCCTAATCTAAAAATAAGCCCACTTTCCTTTTTTCCCTCTTTTTCCCTTTTTCCCTTCTTTTTTGCGTCCAAAACCGACTATGCACCCTTAAAATTCGTTTTTTTTTCCTTTTTATTATTAATATATGTATTAATAATATTACCTTAATTTTCCTTAATTTATTTCAGCTCCTAAACCCTCCAAAACCTCAAAACACTAAAACTAGTCAGTTTTTTTTACGCGATTACCGTAAAAGACGTAAAATATACACTTTTAAAAAAAATCTCAAATTTTGAAATAAACTTTATAACTAAGTGCTAAATGACTTCAAACCATCCCGAAAAATATTCATATGGGTAATTACCTCACCCGAGACCTCTAAATGCTAAACCGTAAATCCTAAAAAAATACACTATTACGATAATACTTATACGTATACGTAAACACCAAAATATCACCATTTCATTTCATAGTCACTAATTGTGAGCTCATGAACATGAAATAACCGTTCCTCGATTTACTTATGAGTACTTCTATACTCATAAATGATAACCACATCAACCTCGTTCACACAAAATAAACACGTAAACACACAATTCAAGTAAGCACACATAAAATAACTTAAAAGTAAGACCAAGTGATAAATCCAAAACCTAGGGTTGTCACATCACTCCCTCCTAATAGAAATCTCGTCCCGAGATTTACTCCCAAACTCCAACTTATTCTCAGCAAACAAACGAGGATACATATCCCTGATAAAACCTCCACGTTCAAACGTGAACTCAGTTTATACTAAAATAATCTCAACCAACAAGACATGAGCCTTAACCGTCCGCGAGGAAACTTATTAAAACCATAAAGTTATGTAACCAACCTAACTAAATCTCGCAACTCATCAAACAAGAACTGTCTTGAAACCAAGTTAGGAGCCATCACATAACTCGACGGGTTTAAAACTGTCACCCCGATTTCAGTCTTACTCATAAATACCATAAATCAAAACTCATCAAATATAACCACGTATTATAAAGTCTAAAGAACTCTCACATTCCATCCCAACTCATCTCTATGTTAACCCTCCAAGTGTTCATTACCACAAAATACCCAAAACACAAGTTTAATCAATGTTGTCCGAAAATTAACCTTGAACTCGACACTTGCACAATTAATTCGACCAAGCTACTCACTTCTAATTACCAAACTTTCTGAATATTCGAAAAGTACGTTCCGATTACATAATTTTAGGCTTTTTAATCACTCAAAAAGGTTTAAAAACGAATAAGTTATGACCAAAACGATTTTACCTAAAATCTGCCAAGACATTAGCGACAGTTTCTGACAGTTTAACGACGAATTTTGACAGTTTAGCGACAGTTTCTGCCTACTCCGATTTATACCCAAAAAACGATTTTAAACCCTAATTTATTTTATTTCCAGAAAATTAAAACTCTCACCCATCATATGATTAAATACATGACTTTAACATATTTAATTTAAAAAAAAAAATTTCTAACTAAAGAACAATAACTTTAGGTGATCAAAACCAAAATATTTTAAAATAAACAAGCCATACTTAAATGTAAAAAAAAAAAAAATTATATTCCACTTTATTTCAAACACGTTTTCGACACTTTACCCTCATTTTATGGACTACCAACAACTAATTTTTTTTTTACTATTTGCAAGTTCCATTTTTTTTACCATGTAAGACTCAAAACAAAAGATATCGTTATTCCAAAATAAATCTTCACCCTCCCAATAGCTTCTACACCAAAAGCGCCGTACAAACAACCACGTGAAATGAGAACTCGATAAATGCGCTACTACAGAAGTTGAACATCCCAAAGAGAAAAGAGCTAGAAAACCATCCTAAGAATACAACCGATAAGTAGAAGGGATATATACATATATAGGCATACGCGTACATATACTCAAATCCATCCAACGTATACTATACGAACATGTATAACCCTTTTCCATGCAACCATACTCAGGAATCCATTAATGTTGTGGTACTTGTATAACTATGTTGGCCACCATACTTATACCAGTCCCCTTTCTCTAATGCATTCCCTCCTATGATGACACTTATAAGAATTAATACTACACATAACACATCAGTCTACCAACTCAAATAAGCACATAGATCCTACAACTCATATAAGCACATAACCACAACATAAAGTAAGATCCAAAATCCATGTATTAAAATAACGTAGCCAATGCATGAAACATATAAACTCGTAATCCAGCTGAACCACCGTAGACAAAATTCAAAATGTATAAAGAACATGAAAACGTAATTAAACGGAATCCAGCAATGACGAACGTATACGACTATAGTTCAACCCTCACTATTCAAAACTCGTAAAGAAAATAACATGTAGTTAAGTACGAACCATATTAGTTCATAACCTAACAAATACTGCGAAAATAATAATCAAACACATCAATTACTATAAAATGCACACATACTCCTGTGACGCCTATATGCAGGGACCCTTAAGCTATAGACTAGGCTACACGACTAGGCTACCTAATTCTCTATAACCACTGTCTCTGATACCATTCTGTCACACCCCACCATGGCGGAACATGAGGCGCGACGTATGGATATCATCACAACATGGCGTGTCTATAGGGATAACTATATGAAATAAGAAATGCCGTAAAAATGGTGACACGAAGGTCATGACAATATATCAACAAATGCAAGGGGTCTAGGTAAGTAAGTAACAGTCCTACTTCTTACCCAAGACAACAAATATCATACCAAAACAATCATATGTGTGCCACGGTATCACTTATTAAAATGAACAAACAAATAAAACTAAGAAGGAAACGGGGATATCCTTCTATATGCATTCCTACTCTCTTCAAGTCCTAGCCACTTAAGTTCTCATGCTTAACCATAGTATCACCTGAAAGAGACACTAAAACACGTCAACATAAAGTTGGTGAGAGTCATAGGTTTAGACTCCAACACAAGACAAGTCATAAGCTGTGAATACCATAAACCAATAAACATATGGACAATGCGCTAAAATCATGTACTAACAACTAGCATTCAAGTTCAATCAATCATTACAATTCCAAGGCACCACACCTTACCAACAATCACAATTTCC
Organism: Glebionis coronaria; assembly: GCA_025667525.1. Taxonomy (NCBI): domain Eukaryota; kingdom Viridiplantae; phylum Streptophyta; class Magnoliopsida; order Asterales; family Asteraceae; genus Glebionis; species Glebionis coronaria. The sequence continues at coordinate 68,789 of JANFOE010002294.1, forward strand.
AAGGCATCACGCCTTACCAACAATCACAATTTCCAAGGCATCACGCCTTACCAACAATCACAATTTCCAAGGCATCACGCCTTACCAACAATCACAATTTCCAAGGCATCACGCCTTACCAACAATCACAATTTCTAAGGCATCACGCCTTACCAACAATCACAATTTCCAAGGCATCACGCCTTATCATTAACCATAGGTCCCATAGGCGCCCATACACCTATGTATCTTTCCAATCCAGATCACACACAAACAAGAATCACATAGCAGTTAATCACATAAATGTACACACAAGTCCATCTCAAACCTTAAATATTCACAACATTAATTTAGAAAATAATTCAACACAGTGTCTCTTCCATCCCATCTGGAAGTCAAAATCAATAGTAAACATGGGACTATGAAACTCACCTGATAGCTTCTTCACAAGTCCTCGCACTAGCAACAAGCTAATAAACCAAAAACACGAAATCAATACACGAACCTATCACTAAGATGGCTCATCAACCTATGATGGAATCTAGTCTATTCCCATATAAAAACCTCATTGATAAACTCTAACCATCCCATTAACCTTCCCTAACAAGTCCTTAACTTGATTAAGTTTAATAACTATCCCGTTCATATTTTACACAAATCAGTCCCAGTTTTTAAGTCTCAAAACATTAAGTCAAACGTCCACTTAAACATACCCATGGTTTCTGAAAAAGGAATATTCATACCCTTACATATGTTGGCTAACACCTCCCACTTGCCCTAACCTTAAAGCTACTGTTAAGGCCCCGATATACATATATCTACTTTTGTCATTCCAGATTTCCTGATTTTAAACATACTAAAAGTTTGTTACCATTAAGGGGTCTTACCCTAAACCACAACCTTATCCCAAGTGCAGATAATTACTACAATATATAAACCATCTCTCACGTTCGTGAGAAGATCCCAATGCAACCCTAAGTACCCCAAACAACCCAAAACTTAAAAAGAAAACAGGCTGAATTCAAAACTGTTTTGACCTCCGACTGTTGTAACCTGTTTTTGACCCACTTCCCGACCTCTAATTTAGTTCTCGTTTCTTGCATTGGAAAGCCACTTAAAATATCTTTCCAGGGGTACTTGGATCGTAAAATAAGAGTTTATAGAACTCCCGATATGATCAAAACAATTGACTCAAAATTCTGCCCAGTTTTTAAAAACGGGTTTAACAAAATCAACCTCATTAATTAACCCTAATCCCTCTAATTACAAGCCCTAATTTATGTAATCATTATAACACCATTAATATAACATTAATTTAATGTTCTTAAATTAAACCCTAACCTAAATCCATCATAAGATGATTATAAAAACATAAAAACAATTAAATTAAAAAGGGTTATGAAGGTTTACCTTTGATTTATGAAAACCCCCAAAATTATGAAGAACCCTAAAAACCCTCATGAAAACCCACGAATTTTTTTTAATCTCCAGGGAATAATAGTGAATTTAGATTGTGATTAAAAACAATATATAGGGTGTACATAAAATCCTAATCCAAAAGTAAGCCCATTTTCCTTTTTTCCCTCTTTTTCCCTTTTTCCCTTCTTTTCTGCGTCCAAAACCGACTATGCACCCTTAAAATTCGTTTTTTTTTCTTTTTATTATTAATATATGTATTAATAATATTACCTTAATTTTCCTTAATTTATTTCAGCTCCTAAAGCCTCCAAAACCTCAAAACCGTAAAACTAGTCAGTTTTTTTTACGCGATTACCGTAAAAGACGTAAAATATACACTTTTAAAAAAAATCTCAAATTTTGAAATAAACTTTATAACTAAGTCCTAAATGACTTAAAACCATCCCGAAAAATATTCATATGGGTAATTACCTCACCCGAGACCTCTAAATGCTATACCGTAAATCCTAAAAAATACACTATTACGATAATACTTATACGTATACGTAAACACCAAAATATCACCATTTCATTTCATAGTTACTAATTGTGAGCTCATGAACATGAAATAACCGTTCCTCGATTTACTTATGAGTACTTCTATACTCATAAATGATAACCACATCAACCTCGTTCACACAAAATAAACACGTAAACACACAATTCAAGTAAGCACACATAAAATAACTTAAAAGTAAGACCAAGTGACAAATCCAAAACCTAGAGTTGTCACAATCGTCTATACCTACATCCTCCTCGACATCCTCGTCGTCAATCTCATCATCTAAATTATCTAACCCAATCTCATCATCATCATTCTCAATATCAACATTATCAATCTCATTTTCTACCATATCAACCTGAGGGGCAATCTGATCTCCTAGTCCCATCTCGGGCTCGGGATCCTCAAATGGTTCCTCCTCATCATCCATATCATAATCTACTAAGTCTAAATAAGGATCATCATCTACATTAGGTTCGAGAATAGCATGGTTCTCTATAGGAATATTAGGGTCCGCCATGACAATCTGCATTTATATATATCTCGTATTAAGATAACATACTTATTAAACAATTACATACTGAAATCACGATATATACATATATATAAATTAAATTATATATATCAAAATATATATCTTCCCAATAGGGCTTGTTGGTAACGTCGGAGATCTCTGGCACCGTTATAGTCAAAATATTTTTCAAATATTTTCTCAAATGTTCATAGTTAAAAGATTTTGAAAAGTTTTGTTCAAAACCTTGGTTTTTAAAATCTTTTGTTCTCTATAACGAGAGCTCTGGTACCAAACTGTAACACTCTCAATTTTCGTATCGGTACAGCGGAAGGGTCTTTTAGAGTGTTACGGGATAACACAATAACTCCAATCATAGACAACACATAAAATGGTTGTACAAGGTTCAACAAACATTCATTCGATAAAAACTTTAAAGTGTACAACAGGTCCCAAATTATACAGGTCATTAAGTTTACAAAACATAGATCGAATGAACATTTTTAATATTATGTGGGCCATCAGAGTCGATCTCCATCCGGATTACCTTCAAGCACCTGAGATAAAAACATGCAAAAATCGTATCAGCGAATGCCGAGTGAATTCATAGAGTTTAATAAAACCGTTATATAAAACAATCGTTGAAATCAGAACACAAGTATGATATCAGAAATAAGTCCTCGTATTGCTAGTCAGGCAATATATAAATCAAGCATACATCTTAAACCGTTCATGAGACCGTAGCCTCAATATTAACATTATAGGTAATATTATTATCGTTATTAGCATCGTCATTGGATTACATTTGGATTATTATTAGCCGCATGACATTGTTACCTTACTATGAAAACAACGGGCCGCGAACCCGACAAACAATTTGCCCATCTAAGTTAGTGTGTCGTCACAAAAATCACGCTATGGAAATCTTCTCATACATAAATTCGCTTACCAATCAATGTGGTATGACGGGGATCAACCGTCAAGGCGCGAACTGGGGTGATCGTCCCCAAATAGTACTATCATATGCATAGGCGTCTACCAAATCCCGGTAGTTCACAATTCATGCTAATGGGACTTTGAGTGACATAACCTAACTACTAATAATCCTTTTTATCTCGTTTATAGGGTCATAGCATCATTCGGGTCCATATCATTAAGCATACCATCGGGACTACTTGTGTTCTATTTTATCAAAAACTAGCATGTTATCTCCCTCGCGGGTTTACAAATCATTTAAAAGAGTGCGAGGCTATGAACTCAGGTTGATAATGAAAGGCAGATTATCGGCTACGGGCGTGCTTCGGTCAAGGAAACCTATATAAATAATAATCGGTCTTAGACTTTTGTCCAATGACTTTATCAAAATAACAATATACATATGATGATTTTTAACATATGATGATGATAAAATGGGTTTATATATCCTTGTTTACTCATTTTAGTGTTTATGTATTGGTAACTTTTTACTAGTTTACTAGTTTTATCTATTTACATGTTTTAAGTCCAATAAGCTTATTATAAGTTCTTTAACTTGTATTGGTTCATTTTATACTTATATTATCAGTATTTACACTTTACATGTTGGGCCCGAATGGGTTAAGCCCAATAAGTACTTTTTATAAGTGTTTAACTTATTTAGTCCAATTATTAGTCCAATATGCTTACTTAGCTCGTTAATGTCCGTATGTCCTATAGTTCGGGTTTTATCGGTTTTTACTTGTATTAGATATTTATATATCAGTATATGACTTTTAAAACTTTACATTAGACGGGTTTGATCGTCTAAGTTTTAATTGGCGAAAAACGTTAATTTTACGGTAATAGCCGAAAAAGTCGTAAAAATCAAGTTTATAGTTTTTATAACTTATAAATCTTGTTCAACTACCATTTTTATAAATTGTCCATTTATTAAACCTTATACATATTTATATAAATGAACATTATAAGTTAGTGGGTTTTAATTTCACATTTTATACTATATAATTTGAGTGCTTATATAATAGTATTAAACATTAATTCTTTAAAATCTGATTTTTATTTTCATCTTCACCATTTTTATCATCATATATTCATCATATACATATACAATAAGAAAGAAAATACATTTGATCTTTACAAAAATAACAAGAGAAAATGGAAAGGATGATCTTCTTTAAATATATATATATATATATATATATATATATATATATATATATATATATATATATATATATATATATATATATATAATATATATATATATATAATATATATATATATATATATATATATATATATATATATATATATATATATATATATATATATATATATATATATATATATATATATGTATATATATATATATATATATGTATATATATATATATATATATATATAATATATAATATATATATATATATATATATATATATATATATATATATATATATATATATATATATATATATATATATATATATATATATATATATATATATATATATATATATATATATATATATATATATATATATATATATATATATATATATATATATATATATATATATATATATATATACACACATATATATATATATATATACATATATACTTAATGTTAGCCCGTCCACCGGACGGGTCTAATGAATAGTATATATATATATATATATATATATATATATATATATATATATATATATATATATATATATATATATATATATATATATATATATATATATATTATATATATATATATATATATATATATATATATATATATATATATATATATATATATATATATATATATATATATATATATATATATATATATATATATATATATATGTATATATATACATATATATATATATATATATATATATATATATATATATATATATATATATATATATATATATATATATATATATATATATATATATATATATATATATATATATATATATATATATATATATATATATATATATATATATATATATATATATATATATATATATATATATATATATATATATATATATATATATATATATATATATATATATATATATATATATATATATATATATATATATATATATATATATATATACATATATATATATATGTATATATATATAGGGGGCGCTATATACAGAACCACTTTTTTGGTACAGAACTTACAGAACCAGTTTTAACCAATCAAAATTTAGTATTATTAAATGTTTTTTTTAATTCAAAGGGGTATTATAGTCAAATACTCGTTTTTGTTTTTTCTTTTAATTATTTAAATAAAAACGTTTTTTAAATAATTAATGTTTGAAATAAAAAAAATTTACCTTATTTTATTTCTTAGTGTATATGTTTCTGAGTAGAAAGGAGCAAGTGCGTAACTGTTCTCTTAAATATTGTAATTTTCATATGTCTTGGGTCTCTATTTTTTTACTTAAATAGTTATTAATTTTCGAAACTTAATAGCCAAAAACACAAACATAATGTACTCATGAAATCTAAATTTATATAAAAAAACAAATATAAATACACTACACAGAAGTTGATATAAGATAAAAAAACAATGCATGTACAAACTATCTTATTTAATATAACTATGCACGTCATTTAAAAACAAGTGTGCAATGTTCACTTTTTCATCGAATTCATCAGAACATATGTGCACGTCTTTCAAAAACATATGTTCGAAACATCTGGCACGCCTTTCAAGAACATACATGTCCGCCTTGTAAAAACATATATGTTTGCGATGAACACATACACTATCTCTTCGAATTCATTGGAACACATGTGCACTCCTTTCAAGAACATATATGTACGACTTCTAAAAACATGTATGTTTTTATGCGCACATACACTATCTCGTCCAATTCATCGAAACATATGTGTACGCCTTTCAAGAACATATATGTACCCCTTCCAAAACATGTATGTTTGTGATGAACACATACACTAAACTTTATAATTAAAGTGCCACATATACCGTCCCTGTCTCGAAACAAAAAATTCTGTAGTTAATTAAATTAGCTAAAAGGACCGATAGACAAATCAATAAAAATAAAAACCAATCACTAGTCGTGGATAAAAGAATATTCAATAAGCAAAGTTAGTATTTGACTTTTTTATATAGCTCGTGAGATTATTTGTACTAGATAATCATTTTTAATTTTAATTCATATTTTTTTACTTAGTAATAATAACTAAAACATAAATGAGTCATTTTCACATAAAAAATAGGTTAAGATGGTAAAAAAATTAAGAGGTTATCATCTAATGTCGAAACCCATATATTAAAAATAAAAGATAGCTTTAACATTATAGTTTTAATAGAGCAAAACCTTAATACATTAGCTAACAAGAATAAATAATGAATTACCTGAATACTCGAACATATTCTACAGCGATAAAGGATGAATCTTTGTCCCACCAATCAAATA